>OX419585.1:7361039-7542450 GCA_948473455.1 Teleiodes luculella
TCATCAAGTCATTGCTAAAAGCAACTCCGTTGTTTGAATAATAAACTTACTTGCTGCTTGCAAATTTTATTTTTATTTTTTATGGAAAGCAACTTAAACTTGTATAGCCAGTTTATTTCAAATTGATTTGGAACAGTTTCATCAATGTAGTAATAATTTAAAATTTTTGCTCTCCTGCAATATTATTATGTAACTCTACACCTGTCACCTACACCGCCTTCTCTTTATGCTTAGAATAAATAGCTTTACATGTTAACGAATATATTATTTACACGCGATTATATTTCAAAACAAAATTACTTCTTTAGACGCAAGATATAAGAGGTGAGATTTTTATTGATGGCGAGGACCTTCATATTCCTGAATGTACCTACGTAAAGTTTGATAAATTACACATTAATACCAATAAATATATTTTGTTGCTTGATATATGTTTTGTAAGACCACATCAAAAAACTTAGCGACTTGTGATGAATTCGATTTCGCAAAATCCGTCATCTGAATAAAATTGATAGAATTCTAAAAAGTTTCCTTCTGAGGGGCTGCTGGCTGGCCTGAATGTAATATTGATTTTGGCTTAAAGATTTATAATTCCGATGGCGGCCGAGTGCGATTATACGACGTCAATATTTGATTAAATTGCATTTTCCCTTTGGCTTGTCTTCAATCAGTTGGAAATAGCTGTGATAACGAGGACAGAGCGAATTTCAAGCAGCGACGGCCGGGATTCGTAAAAAGAAATCTAACTTTTGAGATCAAATTTATGTGAGTTTTTAATAGAACCACTGTCTTGAAGACAGATTTTTGCAATTTAAATTAAAGCTTTATTTTGGTAATGTAATTAATAAATAATATTCTGTAGCAAGATAATTTTGCTAAACAGCGAATTTTGGCATATAAATCCATCACTATTCAAAACATTGTCGAAAAAAATTGTGTTTTATTTTGTCCGCAGTAGCGGAGTGACCCTTTGAACGAAACAAACACTTAGCGGCGGAATTTTTCATTTACAAAGCTGCCTACTTCCGTCCATTACGCTAATTTATTTGAGTAACTTTCTTTGTACTCATATTTTTATGAAGGAAAAAATGTTTCTGAAATTGTATTTGATTATGAAATTAATTGACCTTTAATTTAATTTACTTGAAAGTAACTGAAGAGTGCCGTCTACCACTCCATTGTCAGTTTTTTACAGGTAAGCAAAAAGCATGTTATGTATTATTCTATTTAGAAAGGATTTGTTTATTTTACAACTTTCAAGCGTCAAATGAATTTTGCACCAGGTCTCGTTTGCCAAGATACTAGTGTCAGAGGGAATTTTCCACCACATTCATCTCACCGAGAATAAATACAAAATGCAGGCTGCGGCACCGATTTCCAACGGCCGACCTCGGTGAAAGGTTTAAAATTGCAACAATCTTATTTTGTTGTGCTTTTGCTGCGAGAACTTTTAGTGTGCAGTAGACGCATTACTTCCGCCGCGTTTACACTCAACACTACCACGCCAGGGCCAGTAACGTGTTAATTCATAAAACATGTTTCTAAATGAGAATAAATAATACTAAATGATGTAAAGGTATACTTATATAGTACTAGCTGTCCGTTCGCGGCTACGCCTACGTTGTTTTTTCCCTGGGAATGAGATCATTTCCCGCGGAAAAAGTTGCCGAGGCTACTATCTAACATCTAGGGATCGTGCAGAAACATCAAGTCAATCCAATGTTTATTTCAGTGTGAATAAAGAACAAAAGAACTTCTCGTTTTGTAAATTAGTTTAAGTACATTTTAATGTTCTCTCTTAATTTAAGCTGAGTTTTCTAGATATCAAAGCTAACTAAAACTAATAATGCAGCAAAGAGCGTCCTGTTTTGCAAAATAAATTAGATCTCACGCCCTAATGACCTAATGCTGTGTTGTCCCAAGAAATTATCAAAGCTTTGTGGAATCAGAATAACTTCAAAGCCACACAATACTTATAGTCACTCGAAACTCGAGAGCTCATTTCGCTTTATATTAACTTTGACGATAGGTATATGTTAGGAAATTTCTAAAAAAAAATGGAATCAAATTAACTAAATATGAATCTCATCACAAGCGGCTTATGAGTTGAAATACAGATGAATGTAAAAATATATACAGTTAGAGCTCGGCGAGCTGAACAAGAATATTACATGTATATTTTGAACTTACGGGCGACGAGCACCTATGCTTTAAGCGACACGATCAAATTTCAATCGTGCGTCAAGTCTCGCAATAAAGGACACGTACCCGTCTGTAAAGAGAGCTTGTTGAAACGTTTACGGTGGAGGGCGCTTGTCCAACTGTTCACGCGCGCCGACGCGAGCGTGAGTGTGGAGCGACCCTCGCCGCTGACTCCTAATTGCGTTCGTTAGCACAAGTGACACGCACTCGCTCAATGTCACTCGGACTATTACTGAGCGCTTCTTTTTTTAATTGACCTAACGCTTGTGTCGCAAAATCGACGTAACAAGCTTTACTGGACCTGCGGGGGAAAGTAAGGTTCTAAATTATAGTAGTTATACAGAATAAGTCTCATTATCCTTTACACCCAGTATTGTGGTGCTGAAGTGTAACACATTAAACACAAAATTATTATTTTTTAACTATGTTAAGTTACTTTTTTTTAATTAACTATTTTTAATAAGTATGCATCGCTACGCGTGGAAATTCTAATGAAAATTACCTTTTTGGCTTTGGCAACTTTCTCTAAAACTCTGTACATCACAGCGTCTAGGAATAGCTCCAGAGATCCTCAGACCACGGCCTAGAGCTCGAGCGTTGCTATGAAAAACATCATAAATTCCTTATAAATTCATATACAGGGTCCTAATTTTAGTCATGCTGTTTCTCATTCACAAAACTTCATAAAAATATTCATCTTTGATCTTTCGAGCACAAATCAATATCAGTGAACACAAAATATATCAAAACTGTAATAAATCCTTTGGCAAATCCGGATACAATACTCCATAAATCCGACTCGATGATATACCTCGATCTCCCGGATTTTTAACCCTTTCCATCCAAAAATATAAGCTACAGTTTGATTTATGCCATACGTTGAAATTTTGGGCTTTAGCTGGACTGAACGCCCGTAGTGGTATTTTCCGGTATCAAATGTAGGCCACGTTGAAAATGTATACAGTTCATCCATAAAATATAGCAGGAAAATCTGCATGCACCAGCCAGCGATCTCGCAACAGAGCTGAAACAATTGATGAATATGGTTTATTTTTACTTTACTTTAAACCACCTTTATACAGATTCTAATACGTGATGAGGTATTTTAACTTAAAAAAGTAATACAGATTCTACTAGTAATTCAATCTATTACAAAGAAACGTTCGAAACAACCGGTTGATTTTCTTTACGATTTTTTTTATATTTTTGTACTTCATTATGTTCCTGGGAGAATTTGTACTTAGTCCTTATTTGAATATTTTTTTTAATATATCCATTTATGATAACCCCGAGAAAAGTAAAATGATGAAAACGCCCTAAATTAACACAATTTTATTAGAGGTCCTTCCCGGCTTGACCTGGGTAGTGATTTCAACAGCCTCCGTTCCGTACACGAGTAAAACGCAAGCGTTCAAAGGCAAGCCTCACATTACTGAAGTTCCGGGTTCGAATCTTAGTAGAGTATCGTCGAACAAAATAACACTTTTGTTAGACCTTTCCCAGTTTGGTTAGGACTTGTAAGCAAAATCACCTGATTGTCCGAAAAGAAAGATAATTCCGTGCTTCAGAAGGCACGTAAAATCGTTGTTTAAAAGTCGATGCTATCTCCGGAAAATAATTCTGATACCTGACTCAATGAACTAACAACCCACACAAAGAAGTAGAAGAAGTCTACAAAATGTTTCTTTCATGAAAGAAAACAAAAATTTTTTTGTTTTATTATTGACTAGGTGTCGCCCTGACGGCCGTACCAAACATACACTATAAAAAAATGACTTACAAAAATCTACACTAAGAGTTAACCCAAAGTTTTGAATTGTGTGCGTTTTAAGTTCATCGACATATTAAATCTATTAAAAAATAAGAATCTTGAAAGTATGAAATGTTGTCATTCTCAAACGTGAAAGAAGCAAACAACGACCGGACGACCTTATTTACTGTGCCAGAGTGTCTTGCATCCTATCTATTTAGCTTTAAGCTTTATTCAATATCGAATAACGCACAAAGCGCGCGAAGGCGGCGGCGGCGGCGCGGCGGCGGCGGGGCGGTGCAACATAACATAATCCTAGCGACAAGCAATCCCGTCCCGTAATAGTTTGCTCCTCTTATTAACCTTCCTTCAGGAAAACAGAATTAGACGGCAATTTATGCACGACTCTATTATCCTAGAAAACAAAGTGATCAACTGCAACTTTGAGGTAGAGAAACTTCGTAGTAATTCTGTAATCTGAATTGAATAATAATAATAGTTCAGCTCTATATTCATAAACCCTCCAAAACTTCTCTTTTTTACTCTATGGTACACATTTTTGCTTAGTTTCCTAATATGCTTATGGTTTGAAGAGATCACACCTTTATAAATTAACCATTTAGTAAATCTGTCGATTAGAAAAAAAATACGTCATATTTTTAATGTTCTGACTACTCTGAAAGTGAAAATTAAACATTGCGACCTTTAATTTTTTTTACTGAGTACTCTGCAGTATGGATTGGTATTAGTTAAGGTATATCATTGATTAATAGCATAAATCAGAGCATGAGCTCTAAATTACTTGAATACACTTGACATGTAATAGATTAACCGTTCAATATCTATCCTCTCTATTTACGTACTAAAATCTCAACATTCATTCCTCACTTGACACCTTTCTCCCGCCAATCCCGTCATTTATTTGTTTCCCCGTGACTCCACCGCCAATTATACGTCAGGCTTAATGACGTCACCCCTGTGACTGCAGTTGACATAATTGGTGGTCGGCTGTAACAGTGCGAGAGGACCTGGGCCCCGATCGCGCTGACACAATCGACATAATCGAAACTAAACTTTAACCAAAACCGCTGGCAAATACACTGTTCCGTACTGCACGCGGCATTTGAGAGCGGTTTTGTTTAAAGTTTAGTTTTGATTAAGTCGCACGAGTTAGTGCGATCGGAACCCTGTTCAGCAGACTGCAACGGCCGTTGTAATTGGCTAACGTAATTTAATTACCAATCATGGCTACATGCAGAGTAACTTCGAAGCTTTTGATTTGCGTGTCATTGTAACGAAACAATTGAGTTACGATGCGAATGAAGTATCGTTATTGGCTTAACATCCCTGGAAAAACTCGCACTACACCACAAGTAAGGCTCGCCGGCACTCGTGAGATAAAATAACTGTGCTCTGTTACACAACTGACAAATTATATTCTGTGCTTTAGATTAGGGTGAGTAGGCTTTGTCGATCAAGCTGGATCTGTGGGTTAGTTAGACGATTGCTGTGACGCAAATAGTATCTTTTTATAATAATAATAATATTTATTTATTTAAAAAGTAACATTGATTTATTCGATTCAATATATAAGTTTTTTAACTGAGTCCACTAAAGAGGAGGTTCTCAAATTGTCGGACTTATTTATGCTAGACATCTAACTTAGCTTCACTTTTTATTTAACTATAGACAATACAATGAATATTTAGAAATAAGATATCGTGATCGATCGTGATTCATATCGTATTCTTTTTTAAGATTCCTCAAAAACCAAAAACATAAAACAGAACCCTTATAGGATCACTCATTCATAGAACTTAATTTGTTCGAAACCCTCTCCAGGCAAGTTCAACTAGCACTTGACTGGTCTTTCTTTTTCTTAATAAAGTGGATATTATGATCGTTGTTTGTTTCCAGCTCTATGGTATAAACTGTAGTTATTCTATGGTCGCAGTATGTTAAGAGTCATAGCGATATAACCAAAACATTATTTAATTTTTCAATACTGTGTAGGTAAAATATACGGTAAATAATTAATTAGGTGCGTTTATTCCCGGAAATTTTACCTATGGAGTGGGTGTAACCTGTGGGTGTAGCACGTTGCCCGAGGCTTGCTTTGATCCTTCAAAGCTATACTGTTACTTTGATATTTAACTCTTCGCATTTTGCCTTTATTGTGAAATTAAATTTAATGATTTTATAATTTCAAAGTAACTTGCCTTCTGATTTAATGTTTAGATGAAAACGAAAAGGATTGTTGGTATTAACAAACCTAGCCAAAGTATATATAATGTTGCAGTAAATAATTTTGTAAACCGGTTAAAAATTTAGTTAGCAGCGACGGAGTAGTGAAGCAGAGCCGCTTTCACCGCTTTTTGACATAATGAATGTAGTTAATATGAGTATAGCCTAATTGGAACTGCATCAAAAGTGCCACTTTGCAGGTAAAATGTAGCTACCTGCATTAGTGGAGGTAGGCAAGGTATATCGTAAAATATCGCATGTAAACCATCATTGTGGAACGAGGTAAACATCCTGCAAATACTGTTTTATGTAGTTCCGTAAGGTAACGCCTGTACAATATTAAGTAGAGTGAAGTCTAGTTGGTGTACTACCAACTAGACTTTAAAGCACCGTGTCGCCCAGGGAAAACATTCGTGTTATGAAATAAAATAGATGTGTGTGAATAAATATGTAAGGACATCTCCTTACATATTTATTTTTAGTTCTCATGAAATCCAATTCCATAAAAAAATAATTTCGTGCATTATTTTAAAGTTCTATCAAATGCTTAAATACGAACTTTTGTCCCCTTGGCAACAAAGAATCAATAGAATTACATTGTTCATTAAGGTAATGTATACTGACATTCCAATGGCCAAATCCTGTACACCGTGAGAAAATACTAAACAAAGCAAGGAAATCCAATTGCAGGCAGTTATCCATTATATTGTTGTTAATAACAGTCAGTAGAGTAAGGCCCGTTAGAAGACAGCGCACAATGCTGGGGTGCATCTGACAAGGCGAGCGGCCCCGGACTGTCGGCGGCTCATTTGGCGCCCTGAATAATACCCACACGGACACAAAACACTAGAAATGCTTATAAAACAATGGACAATATTATTAGCTAACCTAAACCATTTCTGCCATTTTGATAAAGGACACTAAATCGGAAAACAAAGGCGGCTTGTGAACTAAGACGGAAAACACACGGTGTCGCTTGTCGCAGCGACAAACTGTGCCGTGAAACTGAAACTAAACCCAGAGACGCGGGAAAGGTCTGGATGTAAAACGATATCTGAGTTTATATGCAGCCTATAACACAGTAAGCGCTCGATTTATATGAGATAGGCTGCATATAAACTCTAATAATATTATGTTATTGTATGAAGTCCGCGAACCCTTCACACGACGTCACGCGACACAATTCATAAGGTAAGCTTGTGTTTTTCGCGTCCCATCATAAACACTATTTAATAAAACTTAGAATATACACAAATTAGAATATATTACCTATAATTTACACAAACGGCATACTCGTTTGATTATCAGTTGACTATTCCGGTAGTCGTAATTCATAGATCTCAGTCGGAATGGTTGCCCCGCAATATATCTGTGACGTCATTATCCCTCTCGCAATAACCACTTAGCCTGCCTCAACGAGCGCGCTTCAGATATTTGGGGCTTCAGCCATATCATTCCCTTTCTCCATATTCTCATTAGCTTTCGATCTCATGTGATGCTTTGATATTATGTCAAATTAAATATGTTGAGGGTTGAGAAGCTCGTAGCGTCGTCGTAGCGGAATGTGGCTACGCATTTGGCTCGTAGTAGCTATCTTTGCTACGCCGCGCCGTAGTAAAATACTGTTAATATATCAGATAGTTATACCATGAAGGTAAACCAATTTTTTGCAATATATTTTTTAACCATGGTTTTACACCATTTAAAACCATAAAAAGCTATACCTATTTCAGTTTTACAATTTTTTTATTTATCCATACATTAAATTATAAAGAGTTATTCACATACACCTACTTACTAATCTGTTTTTCTATTTGTAGCTGGTAGCTGTACTTAAGGATATTCTGTTATAACAACACTACCTCTAACAAACAGGATACGGACATCATATAAGAAACGCATTCACTTAACTTAATAAAATAACATTCTAAAATTAAGTAATCAGAAAATGTCGTTAAAAACCCAGCAACAAGACAAAACCAACCAAACTGTCTTAAGTAAAAAAAAATAAGTAAAAGAAAAGTATTTCACTTCCAAAATAATTGACGTGGTCTAATGCAGACTCGTGGGGGGTCGCATTACGTCTCCCGTTTGATTCTTGTTGTGAGATGTAACACATGTGTCGCTTATATAAGCGGTCGGTTCCCTGCTGTCCCCCTCGACGGCGATCGGCCTGCGCGCCACCCTGACCCTTGTCAAGTGCCGCTCTATCACCTTGCGATTTAGTTTCAACCTTCCTTTCTGTACACGCAGTCGATTGACGTCTGTGTAATGTGTATCACAGGCTGAAGGTCACTGGAATGGTGACGCAGTAAAAATGTTTCACCCGAAAGGTTTTTCATTTCGAGCTGAATTCTTTGGGTATTTTTTTAGCTTGGGGTAGAGTCTTCCGTTCCCCCGCAATTCCGCTGAAGCTTGATCCGTCGTACTTTTTCGACTCAAGCATAGGTCATTTAAAAAAAAATTATAAATGCGTCTTGTAGCCTCTTACTTTTCTCTATATAATCATTAAGATTTTTCCCTTAGCTCCACCTATGGTAAAGATGAATCATTTAACAGAAAAATTTACTGTATACTTTATTGTTGTTGGTTGGTTTCAGCGTGAAAGAAGGACAAACAAACATACTTTGATAATTCTTTTAACTATGATTATATGATTTAATCGTACTTAATGAATGACAAGAATACGTTTAATTACAATATACTACCTACTAGAATTATATAGTCGATTCGAAGCATGTCCAACAAGACAATACAATATATTAGTAGACCGATCGCCATGTTATATTACAGAACACAACGCAACCAGCCAGAGTGCAATATTCTAATGGATTACGACCGGCCATGCCCAAACAGTTGCAAATCACCGGAATTGGATTCCGGCAGAACAGAAGTACGGTCTTTACACCGCTACATGTATTCCAGCTAGTGCATTGTATTTTAAAGCAATTTGAATCTTTATTTACTCTTCTTTTGGTATAAAAATACTTCAAACACTTTTGATACTAAAACAAAGGAAAGAGAGAAATATCAACAAAAGGGTAGCAAGCAAACTTACGCTATCGTTCGCAATTTCATTGTGTTTAAATAAATAAAATAAAAAGTGTGAAATGCATTACCTTCAAAGACTAGATATACGAATGCCCCTTAAAACATCTTTGAATCTATATTTCACTTCAAAGTGTGCACGTTTAAGTAGATGTGCCAATTAATTTCTTTTCAAACTTGTTCGCTTGTGTACGAGTAAAGCTTCACTTGGCTTGATCGACAATTCCGCTCATTTCCTGTGACAAGAACGAAAGTTCGCACTTCGCACATCTTTTATTCCAGCTTGTAATGTATGGCATCGTCGTCGTTAAGAAGTTTTATATACTCATGAAAATTATGAACACTTTAGAATTTGTTTCGTTAATATCATACAACCAGATAATGTTTTCACATATTTTATTGAGTCAGAATATATTAACCAAATAAAGAGGAAGTGAATGTATGCATGTCTAAAATGGCAACACTGTATCCCGGCAGTCTGCTGCAGTACTCGTGCATTTGCATTCTCATTAGTCAAGCCGAACTATTGAAATTGTTTTATTCATGTTTTCCTTTAAACTTATACAATGTTGAATGCTTTATAACAGTCCGTAGTACTAAACTCCTACTAAAATAATTACGTGTGTATATTAAAGACCTTTATAATTTGACTAGCGACCCGCCCCGGCTCCGCACGGGAAAATGGTTATTGTGGGTTATCCTTCAGTATATTATGCATGTATTATACATATAAACCTTCCTCTTGAATCACTCTATCTATTAAAAAAAACCGCATCAAAATCCGTTGCGTAGTTTTAAAGATTTAAGCGTACAAAGGGACATAGGGACATAGGGACATAGGGACGGAGAAAGCGACTTTATTTTATACTATGTAGTGATTTACTAGACTTGCCAAATCACTGCATTTTGTTAACGTAATCACAGAATACCAAATAGTAGTCCCTACAGAAGCTCCACTAGGCGACATAATTCAAATAAATTGCAACCCTATCTCCGTTATAATAAAGTGCAATTCAGATCGCACGGCGCTAGGCGAAAAAACGAAGTTGCTGCATCTCTTTCTCTCGCGTTGCGCTATCTCTTTTGCCACTCTACTAACACCTTTAGGGCTGTCGTCTGAGAAAATAAAACATCTGATTTATTAACCTATAAGGTACCTACCTTTTACTCAAACAAATGATGGTTCAAATAAACCAATGCTACTACTATTTACTAAGTAATAGTATTACTCGTATTATAATGTTTGCAAACTATATTTACTCGTCAGTAGGTAGGTAAGTACTTTAGTTTATGAAAATACGTCATAATGTTACTGTAGGTTTGTCAGAGAAAATTATGAGGACAAGAAAAGAGATCTAAAAAAGACATCCGATCCAGTCCTTTTCCTTTTATTTTTGCATCCATAAACACATCAGCATTTGTCGTATTGTTGTGAAGTCATTTTCGTAATTTGAGCGAGCGGAGCGGCGCGTAATAACGACGCGTCACGCGCGCCCGGCGACTGTTCGCGTACTGATGTAGCTAGCCCTGCCTTTCATCGGCCGGGGCGATATTTCGCCCGTCATACCTATTCTCACGAGTGGAACCCCCCTGACGTAATTATTGTTTCTTGTGAATCCCCAAATGCCATTTTGGGAAAACTTCGCTTAAATTAACTATTTAATCTTAAATAACAAATACAATTGCGCTTGTCTCTATTACATGGTTCCTGTTTTAATCGTAGAATTAATTATCTCAATGTGGATCCATTAATTCTCTTCGTTATTCCGGAACACTGCTTGCTCGCGATATAAATTTACATGTTAACGGGCAGTAAGTATGCACCCGGGAAGATAGCCGCCGCTTGCCCGGATATAACATCACTCTGGGCCCGGGATGCATTTAAACTGCCTTATTGCTACATTTTTTAGAACCACAGCAGCAATAAAAAGCGGTTTGTCGCCAGAGCGTAAACATAGATGGCCATTGTTATTTTGCTCCAACGTAAACTTCCACACACCCGAATAAAATATCGTCCGAGGGTGTGCGCTGAAATACGTTCGTTTTATTTCCATAGTTATACCCTATAAACTGCCGGCGCGTAGTTCTCTACGTTTTCTCCTGTTACCATGAAGTAAGTACCAATATTGATTGAGAGATTATTTATATAATGGAAATGACGTGAACGTCGAAGCGAATAAAGCTTTATTCGGTATAGCTGTTATATTAGTAAAATACTCAGAATAATCACTGTGACTACGAGTATGATGTGTACTTTCTTCTTGCAAAACATTATTCAGGTTACTTCAAATTAACATGTTACATATTACATATTTTGGAATGAGAAATAATGAGAGCTAATAATTTTTAACTTATAGAAATACGGTTCGTTGTATGATAGTAATTTATCAGATTTTATACACGTACCTAGTTGAACTCTTTGAACTGATGGGTTAACTAGCGGTTTGATTGTGCACCGCACCGTTTTTATGTAGGTTGAAAGGACATATTTGCATTGCATTGACCGTATATTTAAAACTTATATCATCATAATCATTATATGGCACTAGATCATGTATTGTCTTTAAAAAGAATTCAGGTTCTGCCTGGACCTCCAGAATCCCTACCTCGTGACAAACCGTATAACATTTTCAAACATGATCTCAGTAGTTTAGTGCCAATTTACACGGAGAATTTCCTTCATTTTAAAAAGTTCTGTTCCAGTCTTTATTCCAGTTGCTTGTAAAACTTTGCAGTTTATCATTTTAGAAGCTCTGTTCTTAAACTCAATGCGGAAAATAGAAGAAAACAGAACCACTTTGAACTTTTTTAATCAGAATCGAAACTCGTGTTGTCAGCAGACGCTTTAGAATTTTTCTGAATAGCCGCGGAAAGCGTTCAGTTGTCAACTTTTAGAATTGAAAAGAAAGTTCTGTAGTTAGTGTCTGGTTCATCCAGTTACCTGTTATAACGAACTGAGGTGCACTGGGCTATGTACACTCCACTAACAGGATTCCGGGATGATCCTCCTTTGTCTTGGACAAACTTTGCTTTTATTGTACTAATGTAGGTACTAATAGCATCTGATTCACTAATATTGTTTTCGTTATCTAGAAAAGTCTAATATTCTGTTTACGATTAAGTTGAAATTGGAGCTAAAATTAAAAACAATGAGCGAAGACGTAATCTGTTGGAAATGTAAAAAATGTGAAAAAAAAGTGATAAGAAATGTTTTTTTATTTTATTTACAACAGTACGTATGGTTTAAGTGCAAGGTATTGTTTTTTAAATTTTTTCAACGATGCGAAGTCCGAATCCTCCCTCTTGACTATACATCTTAGCATCGTGAATCGTGATTAAAGTATATGAAGACTCTTTCAGATAAAACCAAGTGAAACAACAAAAAGTAGTTTGTTAAATTGCATCAGTCTATTTATCGGTCAATCTGAAATCTGCGCATAATTGCATTGGGGTGCTTCTGCATCAGTTGATTGCATGCGACGGATTCGGCAGCTAATTAAAATGTCCGGCAACGAACCTGCGTCCATTAAACAGGATGTGACCGGGATAACTAGTTTGCAGCCTAGGCACTACAACTTGTTAGTAAAATAGCGCAATACTTCTCGGGTAGTAACTCAGACCGTGAAACTGCACAATTTTGTTTTGGAAGTTTTGCGAAAGCGCAATAAAAAATCTTCAATATAAATTGATTCACCCATCTGATTATTCTGTATGAAAAATACATCAATCAAGTAAATATTGTGATATACAATTTTATCGTATTGATTTAAGTTGTAAATAACAAACACATTTCTTTCTGGGCCGCAAACGTATAGTTGTATTTACATTTGGTGTACTTAAGTACTTTCATGAAAGCAAATATTAAAACTCTATCAAACACGATTTGTTTGAATAAGCTAACATTCTTAGTTTGAGACTTCCAGGTATCTTATGTTAGGCAAAAAGAACATTTTATACATAAATTATTCAGCAAATTGAAAAAATGACCAATTGAAAATGGCGGCAACGGCTTAAATTGTCTTCCTTGGTAATGGAAATTTGCATTCTCCTACTTCTCAAGAACTGTAATTGTCGATAACTCACCGATTTCAATTCAAATTCTTTAAAGTTGGTTGAAAATTTTTATTTACTCGGAAGAAATATCTTTCTCTCTTACCGAACTCTTCAACAAAACAAAGATTTATATTTATGTTAATATTCTCCCAATCTAAAAGATTGAAGAATTTTAAAATTTAAAAGTGCGTTTATTTATACCACCTCTTCTATATCCGGACACAGCGAATTTCTACATCAGAGCCAATTTCCAAGATTGTATTTCCCGTTTTGAGGTCAGTTATTAATATTTTAAACCTACGTCGGTCTATTAGGTTACATTTCCAATTCAGCGGCTGCACTCTAGCTTGCAGCATGTTGTAGCTCGGTTCCAGGCTAACTTGCAGCTCGATAACAGCTGGCCAGCGGCCGGCCGGCGCTGCCCAAACGACCGTGCCTGCGCTGACTGGGACGCCATTAAAAAACAATTAGCCATATCTAGAAGCTTAAGCTTGGCTAAGCAAGGTTTGGTACTCTTAGTGGAAATTGGAAAACGGAATTGTTGTTCCATTACCGCGCGGTGAGCAAAAGCTAAAAGGCATTCTATAGGTCGTCTACCTAGGTACAAAATTCTAAACATTCTAAACAAATATGTTACTTACGAAACTGTATTTGTTTGTCCTCCTTTCATCAGAACGAACATTGTATAATCGTCTATTTGGAGGCTGTTTTAAGCAAAGCTTAATAACTTCATTAGAATTTTACGTCGAAAAGTGATTTGTAAAATCTTACATCGAATAGGCGACTTTTTATTTAAAAAAATACCTCATTACCGGAAAAAATATATTACCGCGCGTGATCTGCGGGGCGGACAGGTGGTTAATACATAAAGTTCCCATGCTATGGTGTTTCAAACAAAGAAATAAAAACGTGATTAATAATTCGAAAACAAATTCCCGATTTCTTGATAATTTACTTATGATCAATTAGGTTTAAATATTAAACAGTATAAATAAATACCTTTCTGATTAATTGTAGATCCTTCATATTTTCATCACCCTACATTAATCTGAGCGACGAAACCGACGGTTAAATAATTCACGGCGCAGGACCCGCTCGATAAATCTTCGTCGAAAATCACAACCGAATTGACAGTTACTCGATTATGGTACCAGACTCCCTTGAATATTATTTAATCACCTCCAGTAAACGAACCAGAAATGAAGGGTTCATTACCGATACGTGTTATCCCAAAAACTAATAAACTCATTTTCTGCATCTGAAGCTCTTTTCATCCAATTTGGGATAAAAGGGAATCATCTGTATCTAAGCCATAAAAATAATCTATGAGCCAATTTCATTAATTATTATATTAAATATTTCCAAAAATTTTTATTCAAATAATCTGCATATAGAAAACTTTCACTGACTCCATACCGTCAAAGATCTCGACAAATTAAAATCAACTACGCTACGCTATGTTCATTGATCATCATCCTCGTTGGTAAATAAATGGTATATGCTTTGCGGGCTGAGCATATCTCCAGAATACAATCTTTATTCAAGAGAGATATTGCTCGGGAAAAATAGATACGCTATTAATAATCTGGATGATATCGTAATTCCAGAACAAACATTGTTAGCGCTAAGAGTTCCAGGCCAATATTCCATCACATCCCGGCGGGCATTTACCGCACATAACTCGTAGATATTCGTGTTCGATTAGGTCACCCGCCGTCATCGGCTAGTTCATCATACCCAATAATCAAATCAGTGAATATGTTATTCTGTACATCTATATTATACGTTTCGTTCGACTCATTATACATACATACACTACTGAATACAACACAAGGTACTACCATTTTATGTAATATTGTTCCACAATTTCAAATAAAGTTCTCTACAGGTGATTAATTTTTATTTGTAGTAGAAAAAACATAATTAAGTTCAAAACACCATGGTTCATATATTTACAAAAGAGCGCCTCTATATTTCCCTAAGGCAAGATTTCACGTCTTAATATATTTTCCAGAATTGCAATAAATTGCGCTGACATCATGAAAACAAAATGACTAGGCATTTTATGAGCGGCATTGTACGAGGTCTAAGTGCGTATTGCAATAAAAAGATTTAGCACATGAAACGACTTTTCATGTTTTCAATACGGTATTGTGCGGATATTGAGATCGATGGCGACGTGGGGCAAATGCAAATTGAAAGGTATCAACCCTGGCTGTTGGCATTAAACGAAAACCCGAGTATTATTAAAATATTTTTTTCTTAAATTTTTCTTAATAACTAAAACCGAACTATAAACATGCTGCAAACAACATAATCAAACATGATTGCCGCAGCAAGTGGCACACTTGTCGTCATTTTTAGTGATGGTACAATGGACTACAGGTAAAATTAGTCAATTTTGTATCTAGTACAAGTGGTTCTAAAGCGATTTAGAGAACACAATTAAATATTCGATAAATTGAATAAATTTCGCGCCAGGGTCACGCTGCTGTAGGTATATTTTTAATATTATAAAGTCATATGCAGTGTCATTATGACATGGATTATGCCAAGGTGAAACAGGGTGTGGCGTTTGTTTTGGTTGAGCGAGAGAATAGTGACGCGCTATCAGTTGTATTTTCTCGCTTCGCTGGAGACAGTGAAAAGCATGCGCAGCTATCTCAAAACACGCCTGAACACTTCCATTGTAAATGAAAAAGTTTTTTAGCTATTTTTTCGTAACTACTGATAAATTAAACTTTAAAATCACCAGAATATTAAAAGCGGCTAATTTGGAATAAAATTACGTTTTCCCACGAAGTTTCATAAAATTAAACAATCGTTTTCTGAAGTCGTTCCCACAAAACGTTTACTTTTACTCTGTGCATACTTTGAAGTAGAACGGAGGTTTCATCGGTATTCCCACTCCCTTTGTTCCACGCTGGTTGAAGACGGAACAAATGGGTTGGACCTAATAGTTTTATTGGCTATTTTAGTGGAAACATTTGTATCAATTAAAAGGGTTGAAGTAATTGCGAGGGAGGGGATCGAGCCGCTCCCGGCATCAATCGCTCGGAATGAGGTCCGGAAGAGCGCATATCCCTAATAATTTAGTTCTACTATTCTCAAGTACATTTAAACTTTTTTTGTACATATTGGATACATAGGCAATATAAAGGTTATAATTACGCACGGTAATTTATTGACGCCATAACTAATTCAAGATGGTTATAAAATGATTCATAAATGTCTGTCTATGGCAGTAACTACTGATAATGACCTGAGTTTTCTCTCCTTGTAGTATATTATTAATATTCAAATATAAATAGTAACATGGAGATTTAAATCAGTAATGTTAATATTTGGATCATATTTTGTTATCAATAGAAAATAAATACTTTCTCTTAAACTAAAAACTGCTTACATACCTTGCATAAAGATCATTATATAACTTTGAAAAAAGTATGTGAAATAAAATCAAAGCTAAGACACAGAAGAAAATAATATAGTACTAAGGTTCCGTACTGCATGGTAGGTACTGTTGAGTTTGACGTGGCTTTATTCAATAAGAGAGTGTTATATCCAGAGAGGTTATATTCCCACTTTACTGGCAGTCTTAGAGCAACGCCGGCCTTCCGTACCGGAAGGGAGTACGCATAGCGATTTTACTGTAGGCAAATTATTCTGTCATTTTTTGGGGGGGGAAATGTGCACACAAGTGCAGTTCCGCATCCTTACATACAAAACAAATCACTGTAAAGACGATACTACAGTAACAATTTAGTGTACGGATGAGTCATGTCATAACTCACACATTGTCTTGTTTTACCATAGCAACCATAGAATTACGTTGCCATAACACGTATCAAGCGACTTCTCGCCGAAAGTCGGATTTATCGCGCGACCGATCTGTTTTTTGTACTGGCGGGCGGATTAGATGTTGCTGAACAAATTCGTCAACAAATAAGAAATAAATTTGGGAATTTCGTATTTAACTGTATTAATAGCTATAATACGATATGAATTTACTTATAAATGTGAAATTAACACTATCTTTTTGTAAACTTGATTTACCAGACCTCTTTTTACAGCAAAAAACCGAGTAATTAGGCATTTTTGATACTACGGCTGTTCACTTGCGTGACTAGACTCGGTCTACGAAGAGATCCGACCGCAACTGGTTTTTATAAACGCACATGCCCATTGGGCATATACAATTGACAGAGGGGTAATGTGTCGTATGGCTACTCCCTTCCGGTACGGAAGGCCCGCGTTGCTCTAAGCTGGCAGTGAAGCAAAAAAAAATGTCTACGTTTATGGTTTTATCGGAAATATTTTTAGCTTAGGAGGATCACGGGGGCTTACCAATAAAACTTGGAGTTTCAAGAATCTGTAATGACCATTATTGTGTTTTCATGTGCGGTACTCATGTACTCTCTTTTGGGGAAAATAAGCATAAAAAAATATTACTATGTCAAAACGAAACGGAGGTTAATCTTTAAACGCCCAGAGAATTCTTTTAAAAAATATGAAAACGAATCGTAAAATGTATAATAATCTAGACTTTTATGCAATTGTGAAATTGTCAATGATTTATCTAGGTAAATTAATATTACAATTAATAAATAATATTTTTACGAGCTAATCAAATAGATTCAGGGAGATGAAACGAGTTACTTAAAACAAGTCGGCAATAAGCGAAATCGTTTATGCTGTTCTATTTATTCTTTGAATAGAATTATTAAAGGGGCTTTAATAAAGGCAATTATGACGGACGCCATCATTCCGTTTTATACATCATAGCATTTAAAAATAAAGTGGTATAAAGCGGGGTTGGAAAGCAGGATTGATCTACGGAGGCGATGGTTATCCCGCGATATCCCACCTCCTTGGTTATCCCCCAGTAAGGATCCCGTGAAAGTGATTACGGGGATCAATACACGTCGAGGATAAAGGTTTCACGAACAATATTGGATACAGTTATGTATCATTCCCTTGCACGTGAGACAAAGGACCCAGCATGTATTTGCCTATACGGAGCTGTGACAAAAAAAGTTGAAGAAACACATATTATAAAGTTGATAAAAGTAACCAATGCGTACGAAAAATTCTGTCGTTTTAGGTAAAGGTCCCATGAGCTCACTTATATGACAAATTGAAATACTGAAACTTTTCACTACTACCCACGACGACACAATCATATACAGGTTGATCAAAAGGGTCATGAGGTGCTTTGAGAACAGATTGTTACAATCTATCTATACCTATCTTCTATGTTTTTTTAGCACGGCTACTGAAAGACTTATTCATAAATTTTAATCACTTATATACAACTCATATCTAAATACATCTTAAAACATCTGTTCATAACTCTCCTCAGGTTTTTGGTTTATGCAGATATTTGATTTGTTAGACGAATTACGGCATGTTATGTATTTTCTAGACATCCACATAGTAAATCCCCTACAAATAAGTATGGTGGTAGTTTCCTAAGAAAGGGCAGTCAGAAGGGTGGCCCCCTGCCGGCTTGTCGTGGGCCGATTTACTCCGAGTCCTTCCGGTGACATAGTGTTTCCGGCCCCTGGACCCGAATATATTTAGGCTCCGCTTGTTCTCCTAAAGCCCTTGAAAAAGTTTTATTTTGCGGTCTTGTGTTCGATATTATATAACTCTCCAAGAGTGTCAGCAAAGTTACGAATACATTACCATATGAAAGGAAGCGATATTAATACAGTAAGTACGCGCAAACATTCAAAGTAATTCTTCAACTTTACTTTCGTAACATCGTATAGGTGGCGGTAGTAAATACTAATAGATGGTTTTTAACAATAAAAATAGTAAAAAATATTTACATCGTTGAGTTGGCATGAAAATGGTTTTTTTTTCGTTTCCGAGATAAGCTTTTTTGAGAATGTTTCTCAAAACCATTGACTAAGCATGTTCTTTCAGTGTTTGCTAAGCCAGCAATTACACCCTGTATTAAATAACTATTTAAATAGCTTCAAAGCATCTATAAATAAATAGCTTCAAGTCTTGTTCATCTTGTTTTATGTCCAACAAGACTTACACATTTAAACATTGACTAATATTCAATTTTTTGGTTTGAAAAACAATAACGTAAACAAGTGAAGTGCAAAAAAATGTATGCAAAAAATGTAGCTATATTTAGTAAAAATATAGTTACATTTACATTTACTTACAAAAGATAGTTAGATATTTTGAAAATACCTCTAATTTGTGCAGTGTGAGAAGATTCCCGGCTGATATAGCGGCGAACAGTTGCAGAGAGACTGGAATCAACTAATTTAAGGCCCCAGCAGGGCAACTTCGTCTTCATGAATCACTAAACACGAATTATATAAGGGTGCATTTAAAACCACATTGAAAATAATCAAATGCACTTTAAAATTCATCAAACGCACTATAAAGTAATAAAATATTTTTTCTGCATGGAAACGAATCATTGCACTTTTGGTCATACAATAGTTTTATTTCGACAATATTTTAAATTTATCATGCTCAATTGGTTTTTAACCCCCAACGAAAAAGAGGTGTGTTACTAGTATAAGTTTGACGTGTGTGTCTGTCTGTCTTTCTGTGGCATCGTAGCTCCTAAACGGATACGCCGATTTAGATCTAGTTTTTTTTGTTTGCAAGGTGTCACAATCGACAGTGTTCTTACCTATGATCCCAGAAAATATCTTCAGCCATTTGAAGATTATCAGCTCTTTTCTAGTTGTTGAAAGGACCAAGTAACGGTTTTGTGTCGGGGTTATAAATTTTTTTAATTTAGTGTTATTTTAACATGTTGATGATTTTGGGTTGGCCCAAAGGCCTATTTACTCCTAATTTTCAATGCAAAAAGTATAAAATTTAAAGTGCAAAGTATTATTTTTCACGTTGTGGCTAAAACGATTTTTTTATAGTTGGTTTATAATATCTCAATCATAAGTAAATAGATCCGAAGTAATATTTCTCTATTATGGAGGCCGTTAGGAGCTATTAATAATAAATGAACACATACGCACCATGGGATCGCCTATGCTTAACGCCTCCGTCACGAAACTTAGGAGTAACTTTTGATACAATCATAAGTTTGTCTTGCTGTCATACATAAGTTACTGTTTAATTACTTACCTATATTTGTATATACCTTAGAGCAACGCCGGCCTTCCGGTACGGAAGGCCGGCGACATAATATTGTAAGTTTCTTTTTCAGTTTAAATTAAAATTTGATGTTTAATTATTAACAGATAAATACGAGGATAAGTATACAAATACTTATTGTTCACTAAGTAATAAAAAAAAACGATGGTCGATAATTCTATCGGTATTTTTCTATTCATATTTTTTTATAAAAAATTCTTTCGATATATTTTTCTGTAATTTAAGAGCTGCCAATATTATAAAAATTACCTTCAAATCGAAAGAAAAGTTTTTTAAAACATAGATTGTCACAAATACCTACCTACTCGATTCAATGATTTATTACAACAAAACGGTATCTCTGTTTTCTTGAACAAAAAAGCGTCATTACGGAAGCAGGTTTGATTGCGTTCGATAAACTGTATTAAAAAAGTAATAGCTACATTACCATAACGTTAATGTCACGTCGATGAAAGGCCATTAAAGTCGATTGTTTGTTCGTTTACGACTCTATTACGTCATGAATAAAGGTCATCAAGTCTGAATTGGTGTCTGCCGGGGCCCGAGTCGTGTTTATTAGTGGTCGTTGGTGTAACACAAGCGTCCTGATGAAAATGCAAATGGCTGCGCATTGCAGGCTGCGTCGCGACGGCACTAGTCTCCATTGCGTCCATTAGTTTGCATAAAGTAGGACTTCTCCGGAGTATTTTAGTCTTACCGAATTAATTTCACAAAAAATATGTCTTGACTATTTATAAGCGTATACTCGTATGTGTGTGTAGTGTATAGATAAATTCCATTCATTCAAATTCATGTTTAACTATTACAACGGTTTAAAAATATAAATTATTTTACAAGTTTACAATTGTGACGCATATGTCACATAAATGAATTAACAAATCTGTGTGTTATCTCAGCTATGATAGTGTCAACGAGAGTGAGCCATTTAGCTGAGGTAATTTTTTTTTGTTTGTCGTCTCCTTCTCGATGTTTTTCCGTCTATAGGTTCGAGGATATGATTACTCTGGGGTAGAGCCTTCCGTTCCCCTGCAAGTCCGGTGAAGCTTGATTGGTCGTACTTTTACTGCATAGGTAATTAGGCATTACAAGCATAGGTGATTTTTTAAAAATCGCCTTTTAGTAGCAGGTTTTTAAAGTTCCAATAAATAAATTTCGTGTACAACGTCCATGTACGAGTACTTTATCCTTTGCGTCGTTTAATTTGACGATCGTCAACCGCTTTCAACCATTTGCAGTGATTTTCATAATATTCACGAGGGGTGAAAATTTGTTTCAAGTTGAGCGCTATTGCAAACAAACATAACCAACTACGGTTGGTCCACTTCATTAACAACCAACATACAGGTATTTTTTGACATGTTAATTTTCAAAACGTGCCAAATGCTTTCTATACAACAATAACTTATTTATTTGAATATATCAATACCACACAACGTGCAATTCTACTAATCCTACTAATATTATAAACGCGAAAGTTTGTGAGGATGGATGTATGCTAAAACTACTGAATCGATTTTAATGAAACTTTACAGTAATATAGCTTATACATCAGAATAACACATAGGCTACTTATTACCGCGGGAAAATCCTTCATTTTCACGGGAAACAAATTAAATGAGGGCGGAGCCGCAGGGCGAAAAGCTAGTTTTATATATTTGCTCAACATCTTCTCTCCAATAGTACCTGTGAAACTAAATTTTCCCACATATTTATTTATTTTATTATTTCTATTTTCCATGCTAACTCACCCGTTCGTACTGACCGATTTGTATAAAAAAAAGATAAATTAAAGCGGCGCGAATTTGATTTTTTTTAAACCTTTTTCAGTTTAAACGTTTTATTATCACTAATAAGGATGGTGAATTTTGTGAGAAGCCGCTGGATGCGGATATCGTAGGATAGGTCGTTATAGAGACAAAAAGTCGATCGTTTTTGTATAAATTTATTGTTACTTGAAATATATTGATTCTATAAATAAATTATTTTACTAAGCTGCCAGTGAAAACTGGCTACTAGGTAATTTATAATAAGAATATGAGTGTTGCCAGAGGTGCAGACATGAGCCGGTATTAATATAGCGATGTTCGAGCGTGTGATCGCGCCAGGTGCCGCCGCGGCTCAAATTTGATTCTCGCGAACAAAAAGGAGTCGCTGTCGACGCTGTTTATGATTGCGAATAAACAAAGTTAGAAACTGAAGTTGAGCTGCAAGATTTTACTTTCATTCGCCTTTAAAGTAATAAATTATTTTGAATATTACATTCCTTAAATTTTTGTTTATATCATTTTCTTTTTAATATCCACTGAAATTGTAATCGGTTCTATTCTGTGGAATATTTTTTATAGAAATTTGTAGTATTTAAACTTGTTGTAACTCGTACTGGATCAGAAGGTCGATTGGGATCCATTCACACTAAAAATCAAGGGATCATCATTCTCAATGGGAACGTATACAGGATGTCTTAAGACTATGCCACTACCCGTGGGTATGCCTGTATAAGTGAGCAGTCAATTTAATGTAAGTTATCGATAATCTTTTATGTTTTTTCCATATATGGTACGCATCATTTAATTTATTACATTACAGCCAACAAAAATAATAATTAGTCAAAAGCGAGGGCGGCGCCCGCTGTAAGTTTTTATTACATTCTGCTTTTCAATTTAAAAGAAAGTAATTACTTTTTATTTAAACATCAGTAAATATTGTGCTTATATTATACGAGTGTTTATATTTCACACACACACACGATCGAGGGAGCAATAATTGGAGCGCCTTGTTTACAAGCGTCGAAATGAAAATCGGTTATACAACATTCTGTTTGTTTTGTTGTATTTTACTTTTTCTTTTTTTCACTGGAAAGACCGAAAATACTTCTAAAATTAATATGAACATGCTTACGATTTTAGAAGGTGTTTCTTTGCTTTTCCCAAGTACCTAGTTTAAGAACTCTTTTTCCTTAACCTGCTCGGAAAAAACTTCCTTAAAGAGCACTAGAAAAGAGCTGCAACAAGCCAGCGACCGTAAAATTAACGTTCTTACAGTCGCCCGGATCGGCCCGTATTACCACTATTGCCGGCATGCCTATGTACAAGGAAATCTCGCGTATTCATTCTGCTTTGAATTTTAATTGAGAACACTAAAAAAATGAATTTACTGACCAACCTAAAGTAATCTCCATAATGAGCGAAGCGAAGAGCACGGAGCGACTTATTGTGTTGAGAAATATAGAAAAGAAGTTCTATTCATTTGTTCTCATTGATTGCTCAATAATCACAATTTGTTCAATCTTACTAATATCATCTGCCTGTTTCGCTTTTACCAAACGTCTGATCGGATCGCAATGAAAAATGCAAAATAAATATATGACATCACAGAGAAGGTCTCAGACTATTTTTACCGTGGGAAAATATCTCATTCCTACGTGCGAAAATGTTGTAATGTTATTGGTAGCGTTATATCTAAAATCCAGCATACGAAGGACAAGGTAAGGTGAAAAACATGTTCTAACAAAATATTGTGATCTGAGAAAATTATGTGAGCGCACGCTCGTGAGGAGCTCAATCCAAGGATAAGCCACGCGCGTATTTTGCATTATGGTAATGTTATTGCCGCTTTGGCAATGAATGTGGATGACACCTGGCGGGGTGGCGCGGGGCGGGGTACGGCGGGCGCGGGGCGGTGTGACGTGACGAGGGTTGCGCCCTCAAAGGTGAGCCGGCGAGCCTTATCACCAACATCCTCCAGCACACAATCGCGACACTGTTTGGCTGAAAAGAAACCTATCGGATACTCGTTATCTTTTAGTTGGGGTGATCCAGTAACATCAAAGTAAGCGTGTTTTACTACTAATGCTTATTTATTAGTTTTCTTTTTCGTCTGAACTAATTACTTTTCTACGAATAAAGACAAACAAAGGCTGAACACAAATTAATGTGATGACAATCTACTGAAAAACCATTCCGCACTGGAATTTTTTGTTCAGTTTTAATACTTTATTTAAGCATTATGAAAAGCGTTATTTACACACAGCAGTTCGGACGACCTTTAGACCACCAAGTGAGAACAGAATGATGAGACATTTAAATTTACTATGCGAAGCGTCATTACAAGCGCTGCGGATACCGTACAGCGCTCCATCTTTTAATATCTTCAATGGGGCCGCTGGGGTTAGAAAAGGTACTCATTTTTTTAAATTGCTCTTCTTGCTTAAAGTACAAAATTTAATTAAGCTCCCAGATTGGTCATTTAGATAATGGAAGGCCCCCATCACTGGACTCGACTGTCGGCTCAGATTATATAAAATTATTATAAAACCCTTTCCGCGGCGACAATTACTTTAGGCATTAAAAGCTAACGAATTAAGACAATTTAATTTCCGAGGAGATCCCCCAGATTGCGGAATATCAGCGCAATAATTATAATTTATAATACAGAAGCGAGAAGGAGCGGCGGTAAAGATTATGGCTTCATGGCTCATAGTATGGCGAAACGTAACGACAGATAGAAATGATTATGAGACTTATTGAAAACTTACGTACACAAGAAGTAAGATTTTTTAAATATGAGTGAGCAAATCTAAAGCCTAACCTTCGTATCAACTGAATAAAGTTTCGATTTGCCAAACCAACTAGTAATATGCCTTATTCGTCCTGCAGTGGACGTCTATCGGCTAATTATTTCAGTACTTAGTAGAATTGCAACCGTAATGTCAACATCATAGGGTCATATTTTAATACCAAACAATCTGTCAAGCTTTGAAAAGCTCAGAATATTATTTATATTTATTTTCAGAGTCACAAATCAGCTTCAGGTATTGAGTCGTTCGCTGAAATCTTTTTTATTTTCTTTTCAATATATCCTTATGAATATTTCACAAATAAACGTTTGAGCTTGTACAGTGGTTTCCTGTCAGCAAATATTTTTAGAAAATACGTACGAAGAATGTTTTTAGGAGAAAACGACATCAAAGTGATCGTATAATATGTCATTTCGATTTGGATAGAAAGATATTTTCTTGATTTTCGAGGTACTTTGATAAAAGTTATTCAGTAAGTCGATTCTACTAAATAACTTGAACTGCACGACTACGGTTGTCATTTTTAGTACACATATACCAGCATATATCACTAAAATATTCTAAATAAAACATCGCGACTGCAGCTCTGCGTAAACAATTAATAATAATATATGAGGACATCTCACACACGGCCATCTGACCCCAAACTAGGCAGAGCCTGTACTAATATGGGTGTCAGACAGCTAACATACGTATATAATTATAATTATTAATTATACAAGATCCAGACACAAGGCAATCACAAGTGCTAATCACACGATTGTTTGCTGGGCGGGATTCGAACCCGCGACCCAGTGCTTTGTAGGCAGGCGTACTACCAACTAGGCGGCGACGGGGCCGTCAATGTATCTATTGAGTATAGGCGACTGGATATAGAAGCCTCGCCAATACTCGCCATTAATGTCGGTGATCAACACTTGCGCACGTTCCTCAGCGTAGCGCTACTGACCCTGCTCAACTGTGTTTATTTTCATCCCGGAAGCTCTAAAATTACCAAAAACTATCTAACTTTAGACTAAGTTTAATTGCTACTCTTTACTGAAACATAATACTCGTAGAATCAGAAATCTCGTCATACATAAACACATACTATACAAACGATAACGATATTACATAGCATTAAGTTTACGTGTATTATTTAAGGTATTTCTCGAAAAAAATAATAGCAATAGCAATTTTACACTCTTTTTATTTACACATGTAATTTTTACTAGGTATTCAAATTACTGCAATAATTTTCTTTCCTTTAGATGAGATGAACTATGCAAATTTGAATTACCTAAGTTTAATTAATGTGATAAGAAAGAATACGCGTTCATATCAGGCTTTAGGGTTTACAGGTATGATTAAGGATACACGTTACCAGCTTATATAATATATCCCCACAAAGGGGCTGGAGTCTACCCTGAATTAGGGTGAATAGGCCTTAGTCGACCACGCTGGCCCAGGGGTTGGTCAACTTCATTCACAACCTTTGAATTTCTTCGCAAGTGTGTGCAGGTTTCCTCACAATGTTTTCCTTCACCGTAAGAACGTCCAATAAACGTATGAATTCGAAAATCGAAAACACATTGGTACGTGCCGAGGTATGAACCCGCGAATGGAATGGAAGTCGACGAGCCTGGCCACTTGACCACCGACGCTCTTAAACTAAGCTCTTAAGGATACATTTAATTTTAATTAGTTACAAAGTACACTCTACGTTTTTCACCTACATAATATATCTGAGTTTACTGTTAACTCGAAAAAAAGAAGAAATAGGTAAATTTCACAAAACAATTTGGATGCATGAAAGCGAAATCTTGAGGAGTTTTGAAGTTGAGAATAAATTATTTAAGGTGACGAAACGAGTCGCGGAAACTTTGGGAGAAATGTCAAGCAGCCAGGAAGGATTAAGGTAAAGTGCGGTAAAGTTAGCACTGACCTGGCTGGGTCCCAGGGGAGTACAGATGCCAAGTGACAGCCGGTGGGAATACAAACAGAAATAAACTAAGAAGTACCACTAGTTTGAGATTGCTGTGACATTGACTGATGTTTATTAGACTTTTCTGGCTGCAAATACATTCTAAATTGAAACCTTTTTCGAGACATATTTATTTTCATGGATTGAGTCAGTTGGTTTTTGACATATTCCTGCTCCAGGTCACGCCTGGACAGGATAGTTCATGATAGTGAAGAGTTAAGGGAGAAATCCCTTTCCCCACATAATATTGTAATATGTTTCTAATGTAAGTAGGTATTATGACGAGTTGGTGTGGCTGCCTCGACAATTATAAGACCTCGTTACTTTTAACGCACTTTCTTTATTAATTGACACACAACTCTTACTACACAATCACATTAAGCACCTACAAAGCTACATACTCGTAGCAAGTAAGTAAACCGTTTATTTCATTACACAAAACACACATACACATCACTATCACTATCATCACTACATAGTATAAAACAAAGTCGCTTTTTCTGTCCCTATGTCCCTATGTCCCTCCATTTGTGCGCTTAAATCTTTAAAACTACGCAACGGATTTTGATGCGGTTTTTTTAAATAGATAGAGTGATTCAAGAGGAAGGTTTATATGTATAATACATGCATAATATGCTTAAAGATAACCCACAATAACCATTTTCCCATGCGGAGCCGGGGCGGGTCGCTAGTGTCATATAATTGTTTGTTTGAGGCTTTTGCGCTTACTACACATTATTTACGTTGGTAACTATTTATTAATCTGTGACATTATTACAATTTTATTGTTTACGGGTCTTAGCGCGATAATTTTAAATAGGTACCTACCTATGCATTACGTACAATACCTTATTTTGCACGACGTTTCGGCGGGGTTGCTATTTAAAATTATCGCGCTAAGACCCGTAAACAATAAAATTCTAATAATGTCAGATAATTAACATTCAAAACAAAGAAACTACACATAACATACACACCAATAAGCATAGGACACCTTTATCGAAAGTATGAGGTAACAGCTATTCTTACTCTACGCGCTGCTGGCTTTTGGGTAGTTGGTGGAAGAATGTTTATTAGAATGTTCCGCTGACCGTAGTTCCGAGGTCCTAAATCCAGAATGATCTAAGAGCCCGACAGTTATGCCCACAGTACACTCTCGGGCTCTCATCTTGCCTCGGATAGTCGCCCTTGCTCTCACTTCAGAGTCGATTATACAACGGGAAATTCAACTGGTTGACTACCCACAACATAGTGGTAGTACTCATAAAACTGAACAACTTTTCCTGAGGAACATAGGTTGAAATATCAAAAATAATATTCAAATCATATCATACTAATATTATAAAGAGGAAAGATTTGTATTTTTGTGTATGTGTGTGTGTGTGTGTGTTTGTAATGAATAAACTCTATAACTACTGAACCGATTTCAAAAATTCTTTCACCATTGGAAAGCTACATTCACCCTGAGTAACATAGGCTACGTTTTACCGCGGGAAAATGCCTCATTTTCACGGGAAGAACTGTTAACGCGGGCGGAAACACGGCGGAAAGCTAGTTTTTATATAAACTGCAGTCACGTGACCGCCCACTTTGTATGTCAAATTGAATATTAAAACTCGTATTGAAATTTCAACCTATGTGCCTTATGAAAAGCTGTTCAGTTTTCATGAGTACTAGGAGTACCACTAGGTGGCGGATAGTCAAACAGTTAGATTTCACGTTGAATAGGCGTACCTCTCTTTGGGCCTCGCTCGTGGTGTCTCGGGTGTGAGTCGCCATTAGACACCCCCCACACCGGCGTTATTCGAGCGTCGACGTCGTGGGTCGCGCATACAATCATCTGCGTGCGTCTTTTTTTTTTCACTCGCCTTGCTGCCTATGATTGTATGCGGACGCACGACGACGACGCTCGAAAGAGGCTAGTGTGGGGGATCTCTTATGTAGCCGGCACGTGACAGGAGGTTGCGTCGCGATCGCCGCCGCAGGCGCCGCCAGCTGCCACTCACGTGACCGCGGCGTCCAGCGGCCATTTGTCACTGTCGCTGTCGCCAGCGACCTATGCCAGGACCCCGGCGACGCATTACGTCATCGTCTACCGTGAACTCAAGGGATTGATAAAAGAAACGAAGCACTGCTAATTGAAAATTATAAATCGAGATTACTACAATTTAAGATACCTACGTGTTTTAGTACAGAAAATAATTTTGCTCTATAATTTGTACTTGTGTGCCTTAGTTGGAATTATGAAAAGGATAACTTACCAACGTTACTTAGATTAGACCTAGAAGAGGTGGCTGAATTATTTTCAGTTGTGGTTTTCATGTTGTGGTTTGTTCGAGAAAATAAAGACAAAAGCAGCAAAACAATTATAAAAATCTCATCTAAACCCGCCGCCGCCGCCGCCGCCGTCGTGTTGCGGTAGAAGTCAGTAGCATCGGGAATGTTCGTCGACGGGCTTTTATAAAGATCGGCAATCCTTGAGAGCGTTGGAATGCTCTTTTATTAGTTTTTTTATAGAGACTCCTCGAGACCAGTTTAGCCAGTAATTCCTTTTTTAATGTCGAATTTAATCTAAATGGTATTTAAATTGGATGTTCAGTCTATTGTGAGTAGAGATTCCTGCACGGATTGCACACAAAGGAGTGCGATGCCGTCATAATATCTCCGGCGACTGCTCCGTAATGGCAGACGACTACAGCTACCCTCGCCGCAAGCCGCAAGTCCCACCCAACATCGAACGCTTACACCCTTATCTTTTCCTCTTTTGTTTGTCCTTTATTTGTTCCGTTTGATGTTTTGCGGCACTGAACTTCCGACTAGTTGAAATTCTTCGAATTTTCTGCATCTTTACCTTACATGAAAACTTTAATGAAAAGAGAGTGTCGCAAAGACTATATCGTGGAAAAGTGGTTAAAGAGTTACAGGGTGGAAAGATCTAATTTTACAGTCATAACTTCAATGTGATACATTAATGTAATATGACTCCTTATTAAATAAAATAAAATAAATTAAATACATTAACCTTACTCTTTGTCATTTAACATATTCATGATATAAGAAATATAATATTAGAAATAACCATCTACCTACGATATTAAGTAGTTCAAATGCTGACGTAGCCGTAGCACTACGTAGCAAAGTGCTACGAGAACGCTGTTCTGTAAAAACATTATACGCGGCGTCAAAAACAAAACTGAATTCTTAAAACTTCGTTTGACCGCTAGCTTTTTAGAGCGCAACAATGTTAGTTGCGTTGCGCTAACGCCGCGCTGTTTCTATTGCGGAAAGCAATTTTCTCCGAAACAGTTTCATTATTCCGTGAAATGGCATCGCATCGTTCATGCGAATTGGCACATGTCATACGCGCGGCTTTGTTTCTTTCTGTGCGCGACATGGAATAATGGCTCCATTACAAATAGTTATTGGGTATTGCACGGCAAAGGCAGCTTGTCGGTTGTCAAAAAATATAAAATATTATTGTAACTAGAAATAGTTCACGCGTTGTGGAAGACGGCTCTGAAGCATTTGTGAATTCTATCTAGCAAACGTATTCCCTTAGGTAGTATCAACCAACGGAATATAAGGCAGCGCATTTTTTGTTTCATACAAAATACGTACCTAACTCATTTTAAGTCGCCGTGTGAACGAAACATGGGTTTTCTATGAAACCGAAGGCAGCAGAGATTGCGCGACCGAAAATCTGCGACTCACGACTCACATAATTACGCTCGTCTGGCCTAATGTAACAGATCTTTTCCATGGAAATCATTACGTAAAATGGAAAATAGACTGGCACGTGATATTAATTTTGAATTTAACCCTTGTTTATCCAGCTCCAGGCAGAAACGATAAATCAATTCGACCCAAACAATAAGACTAGGAATCAATATACTAGCTGTAAATCCAATAAACATCGCCAATTCTAACAGCAAACTTAATTATGTTGTTTTCGTTGGAAGTTAGTTAATCTCAATAGGCTAGTTTCGGGCTGTTTGGTGTGAATGAGCACCGTTTTTGCTCTTAATGGAGAAACAGCTATGAGATTATTGGGAAAAGTTTTTCGTTATCTTACAATAGTAACCTTGTAACTAGTACTCGTACACCTGACGTGACGAAGCTTTGTTTGATCAACCGGTTGTAAAGCTGTAACAAAGACATAGTCACCGAAGTATTTTCTGAACAGTTATTTATCTAAACAACGTGTTACAGAATTAACAAATAATATTGTTGATTCTTTTTGTTAAATCTCGGTGGTAACTTGTAAAACCTTGAATAAAAATAAATCTGCAAAATGTATGTGGCTACGCTTATCATTTCAGAAAGGATGCACCGAATTGTCAGGACAAGGTTTGTATGTGGGCGAAACCGTAGGGCGGACTGCTAGTGTTTGTTTAGCTATTTATTGGAGCGAAGTTTAAAGAGAAGGAGTTTAGCCTCAAATTAGACCGCCATAATGTACATATCAGTTCTTTTACATATTATCAGGGATTTTCATAATCAGTCTCCTAATTGCAATATATTCTTCATATTTTTCAGTTTAGGATTCTCATCCTTGAATTCCACAACCTCTACTTTTGGTAGGCACAATAGAGATCACGAAACTTGTTGGTTTTACAAGTGAACGATGCTCCGTTAAAATAATTACTCTCAAACGTCATTTTATTTAATTGTAAGTAAGTAAATAATGATTTATTGTCACGAGGATGTACTAATATAGAGTAATTTTCCAATCATAGACTAGTAAGCAACAGAACCCCCTTATTTACAATATTACATTTTTATGATTAAAAAAATTACTACCATGACATTCCAGTTTCTTCTGACATAAAGCTAGAAATTCCAAACATTTTACACGTGCTGAAATTAAACAATTCATTTCGCAGTACTACATACTTCTTTTTTCTTTTTTTTTCTTTTTTTTTTCTTTATTAACCTATGCTTGAGTCGAAAAAGTACGACGGATCAAGCTTCACCGGACTTGTACTACATACAGACAAGCTCCGTTAACTAGAATATAGATCCACTTTATAAGGTTCATTATGTGAACTCAATCAAGACCTTTCATATATGTTGTTAATAGCTCATATATATATATATTTTTTTATAATAAGTATAAGTTTACAAAACTTTAATAAGCTAGTACACGTTTTATTTCTTTTAAAATATGCGTAGCGTAGTACATTCATTCAATTATTATTGTCGCTATAGAGGGCTTTTTGAATTTCGTAATCCACTACTAGGTATAAAAAACAAATTCTACGTAATCAATATTGTAAAAAAGTGATTTAATGAAAGTATGTACATATCATTATGAAATTTATAATATAACTCCACATAATACAAGTTGACATATTTTTATATAACATATCTTATCAACGTCGTATTTCTGTGAATAAACAATACCTTTCATAATAAAAATTCGTAACCTTTCGCTGAATTTCTGATTGCTCACTAAAAACAAAAAATATCAAGAATAATATCAGAATAGAAACGTATGTTTTTATACAGCTCTCTTTGTGATCGAGCCCTGAGATACCTCTAAGTATTTCCATACTGTAGCGTAGCAGCAAATCATTTAATTAGATCTTTTTCTAGATAGGCATATATGATCGAAGTAGATAGGTATTTCTCTCTTGCTCTACATCAAAAAAACGAATGAAAAAATAGTAAAATAATGCTGTGCATGTTTTATTTAAACATTTACTTTAGCATTTCTACCTTTTACTACCTTATTTTCACTACCACTTTTACTACCTAATTGTAAATCTATGACAATTCTGATGCCATTTGAAGTTAAAACTATGTACCAACCAAACTTATTAAATTAAATATATTTTTATAACAAACAAGAAAACTATGCTTGAAACGCGTAATCATACATTGAATTACATTAACAACACTGAAGTATTTATTAGCACTACCCATCTAGAACACATATTACCTTTATTATATAATATAACTTCATACGGAGAAAGAAAAAGAAACAAAGTGAAAAGGCGGTTTTGTTTTCAAGTTAGCAATCTCTACCAGTCAACCGCGAATAAAAACTAAATACAGTAAAATTTTTCCTTCACAATGACAACTGCAGAAATTCAAATGATGACGTAGCGCGAGTCCATTGGGTGCAGTTGTAAAATTGTAAACGTTTCTTTTACTGCCCACTTGAATACTTCGCTTTAGTACTCCTAATAAAAATTATGGTGTCGATTCGATGTTGGCCAATGCACTAATCTTAACTAAAATTTAGTTAAGATGTGTCAGATGATATATTTGGCTATTCGGAACGCACGACTTAACTTAATTTTGTGTGGAATCTGACAGGGCTAAAAATAAGTTGAACTAACGCCATTTAGATATTCGGGAACGACCAATCATCTGTCATTTTTAGTTCGTTATCTTTTTAGGAGTTTTGAACTTAAAATGTTCTTAATTTAGTTCAGTTTTTTTAGGTGTGTAGATCAATATATTTTGTAACTTTTGAGGTCGAGTCTTTCAGCTAAAAACCTCCATCAATCGTACAAGCTAGAGTATTCTAAGCAGATTACTTTGGATTTTGCACCTTTCTTATGTCCATCGAATAAGGACCAGAATCGCAATCGCGTTGGCTCAGCTTAACCTTCACTTAACAGTACGTACAACCAATCGACCATAAGTTCTATTTTGCAATTTCGTTTTTGTTTTACGCAGAAAAAATAAAAACTTCTATTTCCGAAGCTAACGTTGGAACTTAACACATACTAAGTTGCGTTTCGTTGCGCATGCGTTCGATTCACTAACGTTCATTTCATTGCGGATTAAGGTTCCATGACTTTATACCTTTACCTATCTGTTGAAAAGAAACATTGCAGGAGCGTGCATAGAGCCAGATAATGTGTATCCGAACGTTAATCGTGTGAAGATTTGTTAATTCCTGTCAAAAATGAACTAAAATTAGTTAAGATAAGGCGGGTGCAAACCGAATTAGCCCCATTATCTCGCAGCTACACGATCGCGGTTTTATTTGCTTCCGTAATAGCACGTAGGGTGTTTCCATTAACAATGTGAAAAGGGTCTTAAAAAATGTCTATCTGACTAAATGCTCGACGGTCGATATCTGTTTTATTATTTCTTAGCTGTCGGCCGCTATGTTTTTTGCTCTTATCTATAAGAATATTTTTATCGTGATGGAAAGTCCTTACAAAAGAAAGAAGTAGTAACAGAACAGACACACATACTGTCAGGTAACGCATATCTTTTAAATATACAGGGCGTCCCACGGCTATGCCACATGGAGGGAAAGTACCTTAAATATTGTGGATAGAACATTTTACTGAAAGAAGACTTTATTTTAATTCTAAAAACTATAAAACCGCATTCATACATTTTTTAATAATTGGTTAAACCGGGAATCGAACCCGTTACACGGGAAAAAAAATACCCTGTAGTTTTATCATACCGATCATAAGGATTATTTTTTGCTAAATAACATAATATCAGAAATAAAAGGAAGACTATGAATTTTAACATTCGATGTGAAAAATTAAAAGCTGACATTGCCGCAAGAACATAGCCCCGTTTTTTAATGGGGTTATGTCCTTGCGGCAATGAGTCATTGAGTCTTGCGGGATTGAGTCATTTTGAGCATTTGATAAATTGATTAATTTTGTTTACATAGTCTTCCTTTTATCTCTGACACTATATTATTTAGCAAACAATAATCCTTATGATGATGCCTTTCGATCGGTATGATAAAACTATAGGATTTTTTTTCTCGTGTAGCGGGTTCGATTCCCGGTTCAACAATATGTAATTAATTATTAAGAAATGTATGAATGCAGTTTTAATAGTTTTTAGATTAAAATAAAGTCTTCTTTCAGTAAAATGTCCTATCTACAATATTTAAGGTACTTTCCCTCCATGTGGCATAGCCGTGGGACGCCCTGTATGTTGTTTATGTTATACTTAATTATTTTTATGTATATATTTTTATTCTGATAAACAAACTATGAATCATTCTCACTTTCGCATTTTTATACCACTATTTGAAATTTTCTGGTTACGGTTTTACTACGCGCGTAGCGCGTTCTACGGTTACGTAGCGTTCGCAGCAGTTTCGAAACAAAGACTTTTATACTATGTGATAAGTATAACAGACACACAATGCAAAGAAAATCAATTTCATACCACCAAAATTTTTGCTCTCAGTTGTCCAAAAATAATAGGTATTTCGCATTTGTGAGATTAAAGACAGCGGGGTCAGTCATTAATCACGAGTGCTAAAGCAGGATCCTTGGAATACTGCTGACTAAACCAACCCGCGGCCTCTGCGCGTGATGTGTAGACTGGCGTCAAAATTGCGCACGGGATATACAGCGTGTTTCATAAAGTGCAGAAATAACAAATAAGGGATTGAAGATAAAGACCACTTTCCCCAACTCTAGTGGTCAATTTGACGTCTGAGACACAGATTGCCTACTTTCAGACCTGACAGCATTTTGTTACCATTGCCATTATTCTTTGCCAGTACCAATGCTTTAGTGAATAATAGAGCTGTGATGAAATATATATATATTTTGTTAAAAAATGTTATTATTTATCCAGTCAAAATGTCTTACTACAGGGTATTAAATGATTTCATTTCAGGTCTCATATTTGCTCAGAAGACTTCTTTCATGCAACTCTTTTACCTCATTGCTTTATAAGTATTGTAGGAGTAGCACTCTGTACAAGAAAATATAAACGAAAACTTATCGGGAAATATGGTGATCTATTTTTCTAAATAAGGCAACTATATGTCCTTTATTTGCGGATATAAATAGAATATAATGACATCTCTAGTTATACGATACGTATTTACAAGAAAAGACATATATTATGTGTGCTTCCATGAAAAGAGAACCCAATTATTCCATTATAATGGTTCACTCCAGATAATAATTACAAATGACAATAACGGGGCCAATACTCACTAATATAATACAGTAAATAAAAAGTTTTTGTTACGCCTTCACGGTAAAACGGCTGAATGGATTTGAATGAATTTTGAAAGGTAGACAATTGAGGCACTACCTACTTGAAAAAAAAAACATATTACTAGAAAAGGGTAGAAAAACAATGCAAGCGTAGCCACAGGAGGACTGTTAGCTTTAAAATATTTTCTTAACTCAGTTTGTGATTTCTGCGTAAAGTAGGTAATACGCCTACTACACTGATTTGTTTTAATTAAACATTAGCACATGCTGATTAGTGAGTACTCAGCGCGTCATTCCAAGACATGGGTTAATTATGATGAGGGGGAATGAAGGAGACAGTAGTGTAAGCAGCAATGTAAGCATTAGTTCTACTGATTATTTACTCTATATTTTGATATATAATCTCTATATGTCGAGTATGAATAGATTAAAATATACTTTATTATTATTACACACAAAAGAATACAAGATAACACAACCTACAGCACAGATGTATATTATCTGTCATTTTTTTGTGGTAGGTATTTGTCAGAAAATATACACAAAAGAAAATATACACAATTCAATAATTGTTTATTTATTATGTTTATTGTATCCAAGGTGTAATTGAAACGGTGCTGAATGAGACCCGTTGACCTGACAACCTTTCAGGACCATCTTTCTACTTGCTTAATACATTTTGATTCGCAAAACTGAATGGCACACGCCTCCTTAATACCCCCCCCCCTCCTGTTTTCCTCCCCTCACCCTAAGCGTGGCATATGGAGCCGCCGCTAAGCCGCACTGCACGCATTAAGCTATACTAATTGTTTTATGCCCGACTTGAAGCGTACATTGATTTAAATCTCCCTTGCTGGGAACGTGTCACGTATTGGTATACTCCGTAAATTCATAAATGTGTCATTAATGTGAATAAAAGCTAGAATTTCTGTTTCTTTACAGTTACGTATCATAAAAAGCAAATCGGAACCCTTATAGGACCACTCTCTGTCTGTCAGTCCGTATGTCAGAGCCAATTTTCTCCGAATCTATTTTATGTTATAAATGCTCTATGAGATCTAGTTTAGAAGCTACGATGCCACAAACAGACAGACAGACGTACACACGTCAAACTTATGACGCCCCTCTTTTTCGTCGGTGGTTAAAAATTTAAAATACAAAATAACTCTATACTCAACTAACCAAATAACAAATAAAAATCTTTACAAGCTCCAATCACAAAGATGAACCAAAAAATTCGCAATTACATACAAAGCAGTAAAAGTAAAGTGGGCGGTACTCACACGAAAGGAATTTGAAGAGAAATTACTTTGAAAAGAAAGGAAAATTGTTTTCTTTTTTATCCTCTGAGTATTTCGCCTTCAGCTGAGATAAGTCATCAAATTATGCGAGCGCTATGTTGTTTACAAATTGTTTCTGAAGCGAGTCACGTAGCTCGAGAGGTGGGCGCAAAAATTGGGCCAATTTAAATGATGTTCAGTGCTTTGTTGCGCCTCCTCCCTCATCACGGGCTGTGATGACGAAAAACATATTTACTACAGGAACAAACAAACGTTAAATTTGTTTTACAATATGCCCGAATCTTTATTCAGTTTATTATCCGCCTTAGTTTTTAATTACTTGATATAATCTACGGCATTTTTAATCTTGCAAATGTCTAATACAAATTTATTCAAATCTCCGTTTTCATTATTTCGCCAACCCATCCAGTTGTTCTCTATTATTCATCTAGAAGACCTAACGACTTCATCCCTGCAACTTGGGACATGAACGTCAAGTTTGAGGGGTTGAGGTAGCACCTTCCCATTGCTTCTATCCTTACCTCTGCAAAGGAAACCATCACATTAATAAAAATACGTGCAGCCATTTGAAATAGGTGTCCCGGTTCTATCTTCTACACAAATAATAAATATGCTATATATTTATAAGGACTCTAGCTGCCCGCCCGCCCGCGGCTACGCGCGCGTTTGTTTTCGACTCTTCCTTGTACCATTTCTATCTGTGTATCAAACTTAATTAAAACTTTTTGCCCACTCTACCATTTTTCCCGTGAGAATAAAGTTTTTTCCCGCGGTAAAAGGTGGCCTTTATCCATGCCCAAAATCTTTTATGTTCCTGTACCAAGGTTCATCAAAAATTTTCGCCCGCGCTACTATTTTTCCCGTGGGAATGAGGTATTTTAGCGCACTATAAGGTACAGTAGCCAGCACATGCGGCTAGACATGTTGATCTTGAGAGCGCCCGTATTCCGTATAGCGGTAGGGGCGAATTTCGTAGTGCGAATGTCCAACAGCATGTGCTGGCTTCTGTACATGAAGGGAAAAAAAATTACGTGCGTAAAAATTTTTCTTCCTTCATGGTAAGATAGCCTTAATCCATCCCCAAGATCTATTATTCTACAGGGCGTCCCACGGCTATGCCACATGGAGGGAAAGTACCTTAAATATTGTAGATAGAACATTTATTTATTTTACTGAAAGAAGACATTATTTTATTTTTAAAAACTATTTAAACTGCATTCATAATTTTTTAAATAATTACAGGTTTGAACCGTTAACCGAACCCTTTCACGAGAAAAAAAAATCTGTTGTTTTTTCCTACTTTAAGTTGTTTTAACTATATTATTTTTAACCCAACTTCAGTCTACCTGCTAGCCAATTACTATTTTTCAAAATTCTAAAAGCGCCGTCCGTTGCGCCTCTTACTTTTCTTTTTTAACCGACTTCAAAAAATTAATAAATTGTAACATCATATAAACTAAAGGAGATGCGGGTTTGATTTTTCGCTTCGACTTAAGACAATTGAAGTGACTTACGTAAGCCCATAGAACAGGAAAACAAGTCGACGTGGCAGTGGTTGAGCATGGGCCTGTACACTTGCACATACCCATGGTCGTTCAAAATTGCAGCGCAGGCTGGCTCGTAAGCATCTGTACAGTAGATGGGGCAGGTGTGATTGCAGGTTTGGTGAGCACCGACTATGCCGAAGTCTGCATCTCGCCGCCCACTCCTGTACACTGATTTGACTTTTGGCTTTCTTATTCCACATAGCTCATCTGGGACTTGCCGGACAACTGTAGGTAGGATATTCGTATAATAAATAATGTACTTATTCTCATTTAGGTTTACCTTAATAAATGTGGCGCTTATATATAGTGCGAGAGCCGGGTGTCTAAGTACCTACCTCATCGAGTACCCCAATAGGCTATCTCTAGATCGTTAACTGACACTTAAACAATAAAAAAAAATGGTCTGCCAGAGCCGATCCTGCCGGGTCATCGAAATTTTTGACGTATTTTTTTTGTGGAGCTTATCTCATAAAGTACCCGAATAAAAGTGGTGGCATCAGTTAACCATTAATTATGTATAAAAAATTAGGTCTGCCATTGCGCAGCCTGCCGGTACTTGGCAGACTGACAGCAGTCAGGAACAGGAAAAAAAAGTCACGTGACTTAAATCCAATATGGCGGACGTCCAAGATGGCGGACAGGAAGCGTGTTTTTTAGTTTTTTAAACCATGTATTAGTTATTTACTTACATAACTATTAGGTACTAAAAAGTTTCATTCCAACATGCACGTAGTAAAGAAATTAAAGTACCATTCTGAATACATTCATTTAGACAGTAGTGTTCTTTTTTTTGTACCAGGATATTTCATACAATTGCTTAAGTTTGAAAAATATAGGTACTAGTACAAACCTTTTTCACTAGAGCCAATATGACATTGAACAAGCAGCAGAGTGCAGAGGTTCTGATACTTGTTGATAGAGTAGCTCTTTACTCCAGTTTCCATTATGCCACACACCGGGTCATACACCAATGAACACTTAAAGTCGCATCTTGATGTTTCTTTCGCATGGATTCCTGATATTACTTAATTTAAAAAATTATATTTTATTTACTTATTGCTCACAAACTTACCTACTTCATGTTTTGTACTTTCATTTATTGTGATTATTTACAGTTTGGGTTCCTAGAAACCGATGCGATTAGCAAGCATTGACAGCTATTATGATGATGAACATTAACTACGTATATGTCCACGTCAAGAAGTGAGCCTACCCCGAATCAGAGTGAATACAGGCCTTAATCGACCTCACCAACCTGTCAATCTCTCAACGTCCTTTGAAATTGAAGGTTTCCTCACGATCTTTTTTTTCATGGTAAGAACTTCGTATTAATGTACCTATAAATTCAAAAATCAAAACCACATAGGTATGGAAGATAACATTAAATAAAAAATTTAAATAACCCCCGCCACAAAACCATTACTTGATCCTTTCAACAACTAGAAATAACCTGATAATCTTCAGAAATGGCTGAAGATATTTTCTTGGCTCATAGCTAAGAACACTCTGGATTGTAAAACCTTACAAAACAAAGATCAGGCAGGATCGCCATGTAGAGACGGGGCCTGGGAGCGTCGATAAATCAAAGACGTGTTGCGCGTCAGACGAACGTTTATTGACTACTCTAACTTACATACTACCAATATCTATACTAATACTATATGGGCAAGGTGAGCCACTCACTACACTAGGTCAAAGAAGAATCCATTTAGAACAGACAGACACACACGTCAAACTAATATTTAACAAATAAAGTACTCACGAACGATATAAGTAGACAGTATTTTCGTGAGCAACATACCGAGTAAACTTTGAAAGCCATATAAACTCGTGGATCAATATAGCTCTTTATGAATCTACGGTATATTCTCAACTCGACCTACAATAAAAATTATGTTTGTAATGATTTCGTCACATCGACCCAAAATCGTAGAAAACAATTTTTGATTATGTATTACTATTGAGAACTTTGCCAACTTTCTCAGTTTGCCAACCTTTGGAACACTTTTTATGACAATCCACGACACTATCACACCAAGCAAAATTTCAACTTTTAGGTGTGCCTTTCATTCAAGCGGTAATTGCAACGTTATATGGTTTTCGACATTTCCATGTGTACTATGGAATAACAAACTACAAAAGGGAGGCGAAAACAGCATCGTTATATGTCCCCAGCGAGGGGCTCGAGCCTACCCTGAAAACATGGGTGTTTATAGAAAACGAAATGTTATTCAAACTAGCTTAAACAGCTTCTGTAAGTTAATGTTTTATTCAAAAGAGATTTCTTCTTCCTAAATTAAATTTCAATAAACATGAATTCTATTACTTCAATTTCGTATCACGTTTTCTTTTGATTATAAGTATTTGAATTTTCTGATGGAATTGACAAAATAAGTAAAGTTTTTTTGCTGATCGAATTGGGAACAATAATTGTGGTCGGGAATAAACCATCTAGCTAACAGTATAAATATGATGGATGTAGGTAGGTATGATACTGTACAGGTAGTAACTTTTTAATGGCCGCCGCAAGTTTACGACATAATCTTTATTATTTTAATATTGTACTCACAATTTCTAGTACGTAATTGGTAAAGAATATGAAATGAGCCGCTTACATTACATATTAAAATGTATAGTTAAATTAGGTTAAGGAAAGTCTTTATTATTGTTGCTAGAATTTTATTCCTACATTTTATAATCATGTATCTATAGTGTAATTAATTAGTTATTTTTTGTTTGTTTGTTTGCTTACAATATATTAATATTTATAACTACTGGTCATACATGGTGTATAGTAAAGTGAAGTATGAGTATGATGTCGTAATAATCTGAAAGAATAAAACGTTGAGGATTATTAAATAGAAATTCATCAAGGCGCATTTTATGATAAATAATAAATACAAAATAAATTTACCGAAGTGAAAGTTGTCATAGTTATATTCCGAAATTTCAGTGCGGTGAAATAAAGTGGCTTTTGTGATCTGGAACAAATAATTTCGTTTTGTGCCCTCAATAAATAATGATCATATTTCTCCCAACAATGCTGACGTGACCTGATATTGTATTAAATTTATAATACACGTCTAATAGTCACTATATATTATGTAGTAGATAAGTTGTACGTAAGTAGGTAGCTTGTATTTCCCTTTGTTCGACGTGGATTATAAATACAATATCAAGTCACGTCAGCATTGTATAGTCCAACCAATAACCTTTAAAAATAAAATAATATCGCGAGTGTTTAGTAAGTTAACTCGGGGAAATTGGTTGATGGGTTGGCGTTTGACCTCGCAGTCTCTCTCGACTGATGAAAAGTAATGATGCTAGGTTGGAACCGCTATCCTGAAGGTGCTTTTTGAGTTTGTCTGTGAAGATGAAGATCAATGTTGTTTTGGGCATGGACTTTCAAGGAACAGTAAATACAGACGTATTAGATACATCAATTGTTAAAAAAATGTGTTATAGATTTGATATAATATATTTGGAGTCGAAGTGGTCGCCATGACCGAAAACGGTCGGAAGGATCATCATCATCATCATCATAATATATTTAGAGCAATATCAAAGGCGAAAAAAAAAACACAAGGTGCCGTCAATCGCGGCGAAGTGCACCTGCTAACTAAATGAATTTGCGTGAAATCCGTCGATGCCTTTACACGAATCGGCGAGCCCATCGTCGCCGCTACGTGTGTACGGACCTTGAGTTTTCGCTGTATAATTTCACAAAACCTAGATTTGTTTTACATTTACAAATAGAACAAGGAGTGTATACCTCTGAAGCAACAAAAGCAAGCCCCGGCGGCAGCGCGGCTCGGTGTGGTACCACGCGCTCTCATACACGGCGTCAGCCACTCCCACGCTCTGCGAACACATTTGCAAACAGACGTACACACCGCTAAATAAATCATGCTTTTATTGTTCCCGACATGGGTCAACTCATTGTTTCCTACGACAATGTGATATATAGGCACATTCCTGAATTAAATATAATTTTTGGCCGTAATTTAAAATTATTTTTAAGCTTTATGTGCCAGAAAATGCGATGCTATGAGCAGAGTATACAGTTTCATGAATATTTAGCACGCGACACGTAAAAATTATCGTTAGAAAAATAGTACAGTATAGACTTTAAGAATATACAATACACGAGGCAGAATCAACCTAAATACATGATTTTTTCCTCGAAATTTAATTTACAATCGTTTTTGAAAGCTCAAAAATACTTTACTATATCAAATTTGTCCAATTCTTATTAAGACTCTGACAGAAATATTACAATAATTGAATAATTATATACATTTCAGTTACTAGGCAGACGTACCGCTCGGACGATTTCATCGGCGTACCAACAAAGTATTCCCATTTGCGTCAAAGCCGCGCCCAAAAACAGCTTATTACTTACGTCCATCCAAGGCTCCAAAAGCTACAAAAGAACACTCATAATAATATTTATAACACAATACTTATTTAATTAATAACATTAAATTGAACGGAATCGAATCGGCACAGCACTATTAGACAAATATAGTACAATGCTACGGACAGTAGTGCCATAACATTGGCTGAGTATTAATTGGTCCCTTTAAAAAATCGCTGAACCGACAATAAAAAAAAAATTCCAGTCAGATGAGCCCCAAACACATAAGGCATCGTGCAGTCTCTAGATCATCATCATCTATAAATTAATCCACTGTGTTCTACTAATAGAGCAAATGGACATTTTCTTTCCAATTTGCTCTACTAGTTAGGGTGATAGAGCAATAGCCAAGCATAAAATCAAGTCGATGAATAAACAAGATATTAATATTTGAATCGATCCGACTCGTAGTAACCATCACTAAGATCCCATCATCGACTAGAAAAGAGCTGATAATCTGTATCATAAAACTGTACATAGAAAAAAAATTGCTAAAACCGGGTCAGGTCGGGGGAATATAAGAAGTGTAATAGGAACGGGCTAGTCTTCGAAACTTTTGGACCAATTTGAATAAAATTTACACTGTGGTACTTTATATCCCCGGCTAACACCTTAGATAGTTTTTACCGCGGTAAAATATCTCATTCCTCCGATGGGAGACTGCACGGAATAGTAAGAAAACAACGCGGGCGTAGCCGCGGGTGGACAGCTAGTAAAAATATATTCAGTTTACCTGCAACATAGTGGTAGTACTCATGAAACTGAACTATTTCCTGGAACATAGGTTGAAATCTCAAAATTAAAATTCAACCTGTCATACAAAGTGGCCGGTCACGTGACTGCATTATAAAGAGGAAAGATTTGATTGTTTGTTTGTTTGCATTGAAAACTACTCCGAAACTACTGAACTGATTTAAAAAATTATTTCACTGTTGGGAAGCTAAACTATTCCTAGGTAACATAGGCTATATTATTTTTTTTAATTAGGTTCCTTAACTCCAATAATGTAACTCACAGTGTAAAATAAAAATAAACAAAATGCCTCAAATATTCGTAATTATTGAATAGGCTCAGAAAACACTGAACAGATTTTAATTAAATTTGGCACGAAGATAGAATAGACCTTGGGAAAAACATAGGCTACCTTTTACCGTGGAAAAATTCCTCATTCCGACGGGAAAAACTGTTGACGCGGGTGGAGCCGCGGCGGTGGAAATTCCTAATAATTGACTATTCAAGCCAGCCTATGCTCCGAAACTACTGAACAGATTTTTATGAAACTTGATACAAAGATAGAAAAGGAACATAATAATAATATTTTAATGCTATCTTTTACCCCGGGAAAATATCTCATTCCTACCCGAAAAGCCGGTAACGGGGGCGGAGCCGCGGCGGAAAGCTAGTTTTTTAATAAAAATAGCTCAGAAATAACAACAGTCTCCATGAAGTCACCAAACAAAGAATAAAACTAAACTAACTAAATTGAAATCACACATGTCCAAAATTATAACGCCCTCTTTTTGCGTCGGGGTTATTAAACCCCTGAGTGAGAAAAAAAAAATTAACTTACAGCGATATTAAAGACAACGCAACAAATATTGACGGAGCTCAGCAAGACGTTGATAAGGTTGACCATCCCGAACACATCTTCCAGTTCTCTGCTGTAACTAAACATTATATTAAATGCTACCTTTTAGCAAACACGTACATTGGCAAATTACGTTCAAAAATGAATTTCTTCATTTAGAGGTAGTAGTAGTAACATACATACATATTATATACTCGTACACAGGGAGCAAGTGGAGATATGACAAAACCGGAATGGGAAATAAGTTTTTTTAGGAGATTTAATCCGATCGAGTGCCAAGTGCGATACGTGTTCTTTACTCACGAAACGCGCTCGATATTGACAAAATAGTATTAAGAAATTTTACTTCAGCTAACTAGATGGCGTAGTTTCATTTTTTGTTGCAAAACTCGCATTTGACACTCAGACAGAACTATTGACTGAACCTTAGAGTATAAATAAAATAGAAAAAATTCTGGGAAGGACTGAACATTTCCTTTCAATGTTTGTTAAGCCGTCACTCACACCTTGTATAGAAGTAATAGGTGGTAATAATGTGTTAGCTATGTAAGTACATAATAATTTATTTATAATAATATTTAAAATTGTGCAGCCAGAATTTAGACTCTGTAGAGTGGAGTAAGCAACTCATCATACTGTATTCGCTTTGATAAGAGAAGCTTTGGTAACCGGATTACATTATAAATTTACCTGATTGCCAATAATTTAAAAGTAAAATTAAAAATATCTTATGCTCTAAAGGTTATTACAAGACTGAAAATTACATATCTGGTCAAAAAAAATTCCAACTCCGCAAAATAGATAAGCTACGACATAATGTCTAATTTACAAAAATATTTAAAAAGATGCAACACGATGTGGAGTTTCTAAGTTCTTCTCCACAGACGAACGCTACTTTCGAACGGCCGACCATGGACGGACAGTCTGCTCCTAGGTATTTATTAGTTTTGACGTCGAAAAATGATTTTGTAAATCTTACTTCGAATAAAAAGCTTTTAATTTTCATTTATACGCTCAAAAATTTCTGCCTCGTCTTGACTGCTTGTGAAACCGGCTTTTTTTTGAAATATTTTTGTTATTTAAATGTCCTTCACCGAATAAAACTAGAACCAATAAATTTAAATTCTGTATAGCAATTGCACATTTACCTTATGAGACGTTGATGAACTTTAATAACTGAAACTATTTCTTCGTAAAAATCTATGTTGTCAGTATCTCCACGGTCTTGCGCTTGCTTACGTTGGTGGTTATTCAAGTCTGTGTATGGGTTCCGTAGGGCTGGATTGCCCACGTTGCGGATCCTGAGTTGCAGCAATTGGAGCAGCATGCTTATGTGACTAGCCATAGTCGTGAACATCAAGTCAGAGCTGAGCTGCGCCCACACTGATACTACACCTGTAATATCCGTAAATTGACATCTTCAGTACCCTCGATTTTACATACAAATAAATTTTAAAGAATATTATATTGTGTTGAGCACAAGGAAATAAAAACATATTAGACTGAATAACAATCTTGTTTACTTGATTTGGCAGAGAGAAAACAAAGTATAGGTTCCTATTAATTTCTCGAAACAACTAAGCCATAACTGTATTATGTGATATTTTTAAACGTTGTGTAAATTTTTCCTCACCCGCAAAACATTCAAACACGAACACAAGTTCATGTACCAAAGGCCTAGTCTTATCCACAGGATAGGTCGCAGCCCATACAAAGCCCAGGTCGGCCGGCATACCTCGGCTCAGACGATACAAATACAGGGCTATCGGCGTTATGTTGTAGAAGGCCACCCCCATGATATTCCAGAACATGTAGCCTGCGAATATTCTCAACAATCATTCAGCACAATTTAAATGAATTCTAAAATAAGATCTGAACGCCGCAATAGTTAGATAGATTTGTACATGCAATTTCACATTAAAAGATAAACACTTAGGTATTCATAATCTGAATTTGACTTGGGAAGAATTTAGTTTAAATGACATTAATCTTCACACCGAGCGTCAGATCCAATTATATTTTGCTGGCTCAATATTCCGTCACCCTGATCGCATAGTCGGAAGCTTTCATGAGCTCCAGTGGCGAACAAGTATCAGAGCATGCCATTAGGTGGGGCATTGTATGTGGAGTTACACGATTTCAATAGAAAATAATCTCACATAGTTGTCCGAACCGAAGTGCAGAAAGACTTTTATTCTTAAGGGTTGTAGCTTTTTTATCTTTTATTGAAACCGGCCATAATTCGACCAGATCATTCACCACTTTTGTGAATACCGGTCTCTTGAACCACAGCATCAAAGCTTTGGCGAAACCTGTAACATACGAAGAATTGACATTACATACATTTTGTTATTGTTTATATAAATTTCTATTTTACGAAAGTGAGGCCTGTTTAGTCTCATTTATAGCGATTAATCTGTTACAAAAAATAATATTTTACTTCACACTAAATAATCAGAAATACAAACATTTCACAAGAAATTCCGAAGCATAAATATGCTATAAAATTATTAACATTTTAACAAAAACCGTTCGCTGTTTTGAGCGAATGATTAACATCATTCAAAAGTAACAAATACCCATCCATAAAAGCCATCAAACCCTAACAAAGTTTCATGTTGGTAATACTCGTAAATCCATTTTAAAATGTAAAAATAAACTTACTCATAGTTCCATATCCGATAATATGCAAGCTGGCCACAAACGCAGCAACAGACGATGAGCTTACAAGCAGACTCGTCACGAAAACGAACTCGCCCCCAACCAAACCTGCCAAACATATTATGGAGAAGATAAACCAGCTCTTTCTCATCAAACTACCCGCAAATGTCATCGGTGAGTCATTTATAAACGATATTGCAATCTTGCTTGTACAGAAATCGCACAAGCTCAAAGATTTGTGAACTTCGTGTCGCGCTGTCGAGACATCGCTCGACATGTTAAGTCAACAAATCAATCTCTATCCAAATATCAATTCGTATAATAAATTTTAAAAATAAATAAATTTATTGGTTTATCGAGCAATAAGCTTACAGCTAGTAAGCCAATGAGGTAATAAGTAATAACTATGTATTTTATAGCCACATATTTAAATCTTTAATAAACGTAGGACATAAAGTTTGGAAAGTTTTACGTATAGAAATAACGGGTTACATTAAATTAATAAGTAGTTTCGTCACAACTTAACTTATGATTAGAAACAAGTAACTTTCAAGTAATTTCTTAGATAATGTCGAATTGTCTTGGGCACGAAAAAAGTTATTTTTTTAACTTATAAAAAATAACAGTTAACAAACATATTTCTGAAAACTACATATTTACGTAACTGAATAATCTATTATGTTTAGAACCGACAAGGCAGCCACATTGGGCACGTTGGCCACGGTCAGTCAGCCGTCGGTAGTTTTTTCTTTTTGGCAACCCTGTGACGTTTGAACATATTATTTATATAGCATCAGAAATACACATCAAAGAGTAGAAGTAATACCGTGAGCGTTGAAATTAGTCTGGCATAATTTCAGTCATTATTTGATGGCAATTAGCTATACGAGCGGCCCTGATGCATCCATTACATATGCAAAGGAAATTACCACTAGAACAATGGTCCATACGGACTACATCACTGCGATAATTGTACTGAAACATGAAGCAATTGGTTTTTCCCACGGTAAAAAGTAATTATGTTCCAAAGCCTGCGTCCATCAAGATGTGCATACAATAAAATTAAGCATCTTATAGATGTCAAACAAAAACATCAAAATCCCGCAAAACTTCGACTACGGCGTAGCGTTCGTAGCACATTGCTACGAGTATATCGTAGCACCTACTTAGTAGTTCCTGGAATTTCTAAATACTTAATTACATTTAATTTCGTGTACATAACATTTAAAGCAATCAGGTTCTATAAGTATGTATGCAGTTTCGCAAGCAATCCTCTGTATTAATTACATAATAAGAGAAGTATTCGAAACCAGTAGCTATTTATGAGGAAATTTGATTTGGCTGAAGCTTTGATGCTTTAAATGTGAAACCATTCTATTGAAAGGATTGACATTTAAGTTTTCTAAAAAATAGATACCGTGAAAAACTGGTTATATATCCTCTTTTTTTTTTTTTTTTTTTAATTGACCTATGCTTGTGTCGAAAAGGTACGACAAATCAAGCTTCACCGGACTTGAGGTTATTTATCCGCACGCTACATAGTGGTAGTGCTCATGAAAATCAAACTTTCCCCAAGGAACTTATGTTGATAACTCAAAAATAATTTCAAACTTTTTATATAAACTTTAGTCTCATGACCGGCCACTTTGTATAACGAATTGAATTTTAATTTTAAGCTGTCAAACTATGTTTCTTAATAAAAAGTTGTTCAGTTTCATGAGTTCTCTACTGTACTCACTATGTACGTACCAGAAATTTTTCTATTTACACTCTAAGGTACGTACCTACTCACTATGTTGTGGATAAACAACCAGTTAAATTTCAAGGTCTGTATTAAAACAAATAAAGCGGTGCAAGCATTTTTACATTATCATGTCGTAATTTTTACAAGGCATTGAAGCTTGAGTTCGATGCGTGACTGGTCAATTAGGTGACGACCTTGTAAATGTTTGTAAGGAAGGTAGAAATACCTAGTTGATTCTTATTTGCATAATTTCAGTCGAAAGACAACCACAACTGTACCGTTTCATAGAAATATAACAGCCTCCATTTAGAAAATAACTACGCTTCTTTTAATTTTCTACAATATTGGTTACAAATACGTAACTGGAACAGAAAAGGCTGCTAAAACTTAACAAAAGCTCTTCAAAGTTCCTCGCACACCGCTCACTAGTTACAAGTTACAACTCGCACCACCACCACCTGCGTCAAATACTTCGCACTCACCGAGTGTTGCCCACCTTTGTGCTTTTACCTGGCACGTAGTTAGAAAACACCTCCGACTGTTATTTTACGGAAATTGCACGCTTTGAAAAGAAACCCGTACAGAAATGAAGACTGTTTCATATTCACATAGTAATATTTTGTACCTAGAATAATTTTTAACGTCGTTTTGAATAATATAAATTAATAACGTTATTATAAAACATGTACCAAGCGCGTAAATATAAGTTACATAAATAATAAATCAACACATACTCGTACTTACGAGTATTACTACCTTTTAAGCTCGCCACTACACGTAATTTGTGCTTTTAATTGATATATTCAAAGCCATCATCACAGCTTTTAGACACGAAATGAAGAAGAAGTAGATTCAAAGTCATATTACGTACAGCAAATCGTACCAAATGCCAATTATTATAGAGACATAACAATGCCTCACAATGGACCGTCGCGTCGCAGACTAAATGCTTCAAAGTCTTATGCCAACAACATTATAAACACAACAAGAGCACAGTAGCCACTAACAAATACAGCTTAATTAAGAAAAAGTATCGCAAACAAAAATGGTACTAATCCGGGCCGGATTTCACCTGTCCTGCCCGGCCCGCTTAGCGGCGATCCACGTGGACTCCAATACAAAGTAGACAGCTTATTGTATCCACCCGCTCTGAACCTTCTGACCTGATAATAAAATATTAATTTCATTGCACTGACCTATGAATTAATTCCTTTTCAAGCTTATATCATGCTGATATCCAAAATTTTTAACCAGCTTATTTCATGAGTGTGTACTAGAAAACAAAATATATAATGTGTAAAAAATTTGAAAATTGTATTATTAACTTGTAGTTCGTGCTTCAGAGTTGGTATAATTAATATTCATCATCATCATCCATAATATTGTATTTATTTCCAAATAAAAATAACATGGAGTAGTTATAGTGTAGTCCGTCCGATATAGTATTAAAATGGTAGAGAAATATTTTACAAATTAATGGATATTAGGTCTTTATTTTATTTCTGTGTATTGCGGTCGAAATTATCAATAAGTCCAATTCAAAAATTAACCATGGAGATAACCCGTAAAAAGAACTATGTTAGTGTAGTTGACAACCGCGCATAGGATGTACCTTAAAGTAACTCATATAATTTTCGAATTAAATTCATCGAAGAGTTGTTTACTCTAGGTACTAAATATGTGCAAAGGTCATGTTATGTAACAAGAAATAAATTACTGCTGGCATATTTATTCTATCAGAAAGGGGAATAATTCCGGCGTACGGGGGGCAGGATGGGGAAAGCAAGGCGTCTGATTTATGGCCCGCCGTTAACTTTGAAGGGCGGACATTAGTGGCGAGTGATTGCCGCGTTGGCCCGGCTGCCTCGTTTGGTTATCTGTCAGCCGACCTCGCTGAATCCAGGCGACAGACGACCAATAAAATGGATATAATGATAGGATGTCCCCTGCCAATCATCATTTACAACCACCTGATAATCTTCTGTGTAGTTACAGCTCAATAAAATATTGGATATTACCTGGTAAATGAAACAAATAGATGTCTACAAAAAGCAGTTGTACAACGTCTTCGTAAGCATATTACTAACTAGGATATAAACAAATTTGTAGTCAGCTTAAATTTTTGCATGTTTTGTCCTGTATCAAAAACTGCTTTTGATTAAATAAATTCCAGTGGAAACAGAAATAAAACAGAGCGTCATCGTCTACATCAATTCAACGTAATAAAAACGTACTCGTTACATTTACCACTGGGGAAAATTTGCCTCATCTTTATTAGGGTGCTGAGTACAACTCGCTGCGAGGTTGGAGAGCACTCTGCCGCGTGTGTGTGCGGTGCGCTTGTGCTACTAGACTTAATTAGGTAAGTGATGGAGTGAGCGGGAGAGTATCGCGTGCCATTAGTTTCTTTCTGGTTAGAATCTAAGCGGGCTCGAGTAGCCAGCATTGATTTACTTTTTACACTTAATTCGAGCGGAATAAAGCAATAATTATACTAAATTGAGCTTTTAAAATATGGTCATAAATCTGGCAATTTTAACAGTATAAAAATGACAAAACCAGCCACCGAGGTTAGCGAGATTTATCGCAACTTGTCCTCGGATTTGATTTTACTTCATGTAATAGATTGCTTTGCAGTGCCGACGCGCGCTGAACGCTTTTTTTTGCTTTGGCAGGCAATACGTCCATATCAGCTCTATATAATATAGCTACAACCTACGTCCATTGTTTCCTTGTGGACAGAGTGATCAATTGTGGATAAAACGGCCGTATTGGAATTTTCTCTTTACAGTGCGACATAGCTAAGAGAGAAGAGCCAACTTTTCGATTTAATTTTCAGAGAACTATTTACCATATTCATCGTTCTGGCTATTTATTCGTCGTGGCTAGGCAGAGAGTTCGAATAGAGAAAACAGAAGGAATGTATATTCATGTAGTGTAATTGGATTCAACGGAGAGGAGGCAAATTAAAGTGTGGATGGCGGTGCACCGGCCTCCTGCCTCGGCGCGCGCTGAGATATCGCAGGCTTTGCTCTAATGGTCAGCCCGCTGCAGCTAAACCTGCATATCTATAGGTCATTCTACAGAATTCTCAACTATTGCTGAAACTAGGAGGCAATTAATTCCTTTGGAAAAGTTTGTATATTTTGAAATAAGAAATATATTTTCTATTACTTTATTTTAAATTAGGAAGGTTTCTGGTGTAACAGCTACGCTGCGTAAATTTATTAGAAAAGACAATGTCGATTGTTGTCTGTTCGTGGCGGAGGTCACCGAGGCTTCCAAGGTAGGCCTTTATCACCTCGAGGCTTCCTGCGTGATGAAAACGGACCCATCTGCTTGAATTCTACAACGTACATACATAAGTACATAAAGACACACACTTTTTCCCTAACGGGAGGGTGAGCAGAGTTTTATATGATTGTTGTTTGACGCACATACAGCCAATTTATATTATTTTTCATAGCAAGAGGTTAACTCTTTAGCAATTTGGAAAAAATGCAAATTATTCTAGACTTTAATCTTCAACGAAAACAAAAAGTTCAAGACGTCAAATGTTTTTCCCTGTCTTCCTGAAAAATATTAAAGTAACAAAAAAAATCTATAAAGACATTTCTATCTCCACTGGCTAATAGCCTGTCAGCTTACTGCAGCTGAACCTAAATCGGAATTTCCCGCATTTTCAGGATTTCGGAACGTGAGGGAGGAAATAGAAAATACCTAAAAGCTGCACGTAGCAAACTGGATTCCGAGCGATTTACGCATATCTCCAGTTATCTTGTAATTAACATAAAATTGATACACAATAAGTCGATATACCAAGGGTTTTTAGACAGAGAGAGGGCTTTCATTCTTCCTTAAAAATATAGAAAAGTACTTGTGATGATTTTTATCATCGAAAACGCTATATAAACAGAGTTTGAATCCAGAAAAATAAAATTCTGTTCCTATTTATGAGAATGTTACGGGTAATGTAGACTTTGATTTTGTATGTTTGGTAAGGACCTTTTAATAGACCAAGAAATAATATGAATTCTTTCTTAGCGAAGGCAGTGTGCTCGCTACGATAGGCACGATAAATTATTGGTTCGGCCATAATCTACGTACGGTACCCAATTTAAATGATAGACCAGTCATGTCGGAAACCTTCTCTAAGTTATTTATTACAAAATTCACGAGTTTGACGCGCATCACTATAACTGAAATAAAATTATATTTTCGTTATTTAACAAATGTCTGATAGACAACAGTAAACATATAAATTATTATTACTCTCACAAGTGTACAAACCCTGTCTAAAAAAATTGGAAACATACATTACGAATTCATCGTTGACGTGAATAGGTGCAACGGTGACATTGCCATTTTTAACCCATTTTCATTGTTTTGTGATCACAACCTCACTTTAACCACCTTGAGCCTCGAAACCCACACATTAAACTAGCAAGCATTTCCAGTAGATTATAGGTCAAAAAAGCTTGCCTACCATTACTGCGGACGATAGGCACGATAGGCATGCCCCACCCACGTGACCACACGAGCACGTGAGTTTGTCCAACAGTTCGCGTGACATTGAGCGAGCGCGTGTCACATGTCACATCCTTTAACGAACGCAATTAGGATTCCCTCTCCCATAGCCCTTCGCCCTCAACGCTCAACGCTCCAGACACGCGTGAAAACTTTGATGAGACCTTCATCGTTAACAATTTTTACAAACGACTACACCCCTAAATGATACGTTTCATAGGGATTACCATCACCGCCGAGTTTCAGTACTTTCGAAAATTTATTTGTGCGTAGTAAGTCTCAAGGACCAACCTTTCCGTGTATAATTTGCATTTCTTCCGCCTCCTTAGTATAAACATGCTTTGAAATACTCGTCTTTTTCAAGTGGCAGTTGAATTAAAGTCAAATCTCTTGATCTCCCGGCCCAGTGCCCGCGCGGCCTCTATTCAAATGCAGACAAATCCCGCCGGCCGCCGACTACATATCACAAAGAAAAGGATCCGACAGAAAAACTTTCCCCAGTTATATGCAGAGCGAACTTACTGTCCTTTATTATTTGATGATTCGAACGCCTATAAAGTGATCCGGATTCTATAGGTCGTTATGATAATAAAGGATGTTTTGGACCTTCCTAGAGTCTCATTTTTATAGTGTTATAAGTTTGAACTGTGTGTCTGTCTGTCTGTCTGTGGCATCGTAGCTCCTAAAAGGATGCGCCGATTTTAGTAGTTTAAGTAAGTTAATAGGATTCAAATAAGTATAAGGTGTGTTGTAAAATATAGCTATCGTTATATTTTAAGTAAAATAATAAAAGTAATAAATACAAAAACTACTATATACGTCACAAAAATTACTACTATTACTATTATTATTGCTCTTCACATTTACGGAATTTACTTAATAATAGACTAAGTATATAAAATTTCCACTTACATTTCCTACACCAAAACACATTATTCTCATTCATTTTTACAACATTTTAGCAGATTGTTCCATCCTCGCAAGTTATTATAATCCTTAGATCCATTGAAACGAAAGCTAAGCCCGACTCGACCCGTGATTCCAAGCAGCGAGGATCTTGCGGACACCCCGTGTGCCCCGGGTGCCCCGGGGGAGTACAATCGAACGCCCGCCCCCGAAGATTCGTATGTGACACAATGTCCTTTTCATAAAGGAGTCCCTTACCCGAAATATTTCTGAGTAGCTGTCCTTCCCAAGCAGAATAATAAATAGAAAGTGGACTTGGTGTAAAAATTGCTCTATTGTAATTTTATCTAATTTACTCCTTTTTATAAAAATTAAGCCTCCAGCCTCCGTGGTTGAGTGGTAAAATATCCGCCTCACATTATGTAGGTTCCGTGTTTGAAATTTTGAATCCTGGTGGGGCATTTGTCGAACAATTAATATTACTTTGTGAGACTTTCCTCACTGTCACCTGATTATACGAAAAAAAAGATTATTTCGTCCTTTAGAAGGCACGTCAAGCCGTTGGTCCTGGTTACTATGTACACAGACAGACAGATTGTCACGTGAGGAACCTTATGCTTCAATAATTAATTCTGTAGGTATAATAATATCATAAAGAGGAAAAATTTGATTGTTTGCATTAGGTTCCGAAATTACAGAAGCGATTTTGATAAAACCTTGTACAAAGATAGAATAGACCTTGAGAAAGAACATACCTTTTACTGCCGGAAAATTTCCTCATTTCCACTGGGAAAACTGTTAACGCGGGCGAAGCCGCGGCGGAGAGCTAGTTCTGCATATTCGGGTTGTAAGTTATAGTTCGCGTCATGTAAAAAGAACACTGGAGAAAGTGGTGGGGGTATGCAAATCGCCTACTGCGCGCGCTTGACTGCCAGCGTTCTTTTTACGTGACGCGACTTATAGGTAAAGCTCGAACCCCACACGACAAGCAAGCAAGCAAAAAAATTTATGTTCAACTTTTTACATGCCATATTTTAGTACGATATGAAGCGATTAATGTGGTTAGGTTTCATAAAAACGTAGCGGGACTAATACGCATTCGCGTTGAACGCTCTCAAGCTCAAGCCTGGAGCACAATACTCGTAAAATCAAATTGCTGTAGTTTTAAACCCTTTCAGCGGAGAGCTCTCGTCGGGAATCGGTGCTGCACCGACAACCGCTGCTCACAGAACAATTTTAGAACATGACAGGGAAATGGTAAAATATAGGTACCTACTATAAAATACAAGGATTACAAGCTTAGTATTGATAAAATACGGCCATTAGCAAACAGTTAAAACAATCATAGGTAAATTTTGCTAACAAAACACTGATAAAAGGTAATTGGGACTTTTTTTACATGCGATATTTATTATTAATCTATAATATAAAAATGAATCGCAAAATGTGTTGGTAATCGCATAACTCAACAACGCCTGGACCAATTTTTCCAATTCTTTTTTTTTAATGTTCGTTGAAGTCCAAGGATGGTTCATACGGAGAGAAATTTAAAAAAAGGAGAAAAAATTTAACGCGGGCGGAGCCGCGGGGCGAAAAGCTAGTTATTAATAAAAATTATTATTTTTCTGTATTTAAAAAAGTTATGGCAGAACGTAATGAATTACAATTTGGCATGTAGATACAATAGCTTATTATCTGGATTAAAACATATAATCATACTTTAATCCGAAAAGACCATTAATAGCACAGAAGAAAATAATAGTACTAACCCGTACCATTAGTAAATTTAAATCTGAAATATGTGTCAAATTGACAGTTGAAAAGGCTTGCAAAGAATTGAAGAAAATATTTTTCGTGTAAGTGTCCAAGATTGGTGAAGCGGCGCGGGAGGCGCGGGCGGCGGCGGCGGCGGCGGCGCTCACGTCTGATCTATACCTGTGTCGTTTATTTGACACGTCCCATTTGTGAGTACACACGGCGCCTCCAATAAAGTGTTTCCGTTTTCGAAACATGTCCCCTTCTCGTTTATTGCCCTATTTTTCGAAATAACTCTCTTTGAATCAGCAGACACAAGTGTGATATTTTTTATGTTCCTGAAAATATTATTTGTCTGTTGTTTAGTGGATGTTTCTAAGTGCGTAAGTAGGTATATATGGCGTTGTGTAAAACTACGTACGTACGAGTAAAGACAATATACTTACGCAATTTTTACAATAAATCATTTCCCCCCGAGATGATCTCTTTCAATGCGATTTGTTGCAGATTCATCAATTCATTCATTGAGCCGATTACGTGAAAATCTAAATAATTATAATAGTGTCTTACAATTTAAAACACATTTGCCGCTTACAAGGCTCTTTCTTAGAAGTTTCAGATTTTTTTCTCAGCCCTATTTCGCAGTGAATATGACATGACATGCCTCAAACCTTTCGGACAACCCTCTCACTAGCTAGCTACCAATATGAGGATGTTTATCATGGACTTAGTAACATACTGTATTTTTTGAGCGAAATTAAAACAACAATCTTGTGTTCGGCTCTGACCTGAAACATTCAGTTAGTTATTTTTTTTAGTATTCTCTTTTTTTTCTGATCCCTATTCCGCAGTGAATATGACATGTGACACAATCCCTGTGGGCGACCCTCCCACTAGCTGCCAAGTGTAAGGGTGTGTCTTGAGGGCTCTCCGGCGTTTACTGCAATACAACGCGAAGAGACGCAATAACCAATAAGTTCAACAGAACTCCAGGTGAGTGGGCCTCGAGGGATGTGAATGTGCACAATCGACTACACCATCACTGTTATAACAAATCAAGTATTTTAAACAGATCCAAATATACCACCTTGAAATATACCTTGTTACAGAAACATTAATATATCCAGTCTGAAAAAAAAATTGTAATTTGGTTTTAGTTTTGTTTTAGTATGAATTGTACTAATTAGAAGTTAAATATACTTTTTGATCTTCATATTATTAGAATGCACTCTTTAATTCTTCATTATATTAGATCCCACACTAGTAGGTACATACATACATAACGTAAGTGTAAACATATATAATAAGAACATTTATAAGAATCCCAAAACGAATATGATTAATATACTTAAAATAAACATTTATTTCGAGAAAACCAACACAAAAGACATTTTAAGAATATTTTTCTTGTTTTATAAATATGAACACAAAGAAACCCACTTACGGAATTAATTTCCGGAAACAGGCAGTTTTAATTAAGGAAAGAATTTTCTGCTCGCTGCATTTGCTCAGGGGAAAGACAACAAATTTTACTTTTTTTTTAAGAAAAATAAGTAAATGTTTCTTTAAGAAACTAAATTTTTCTATGTTTGTACCTACTGTTCGAAGAATAAGAGTTACTCAAATAAAGAAATAGCTTACGATTGATAGCTAGTAGGTATGTTTGTATGTAAAACATTAAAGGTCTTACCGAAAAAGTTGAATATACAATGAGCTCATGTCTAAAAAGTCTTGTACAAAAAAAATCTGCCTTAACTTTTTTTGTGGTAAGGCAATAGCAAGGATGTTATAAGTACTATTCGAATAATACTTACTCAAAAACTAATGAACTTATTTCAAAAATTCTTTCACCATTAGAAAGCTTCATTCACCCTGAATAACATAGGCTACCTTTTACCGCGAGAAAAAGCCTCATTCCCACTGGAAAAACTGTTAACGCGGCCGGAGCCGCGAAAGAAAGCTAGTTAAATATTACGGTTCATTATGGTATGTAAATATTGCCTAAGGTAAGAGCTTATTATGATAACTAAAGATAAATATGTTACATAAATTTTCTTTTAGGTATTTACACATTTCAATATATTGGATTAATAACATTATTTTAACTTTTTTTTAATTGATATAATTAAAGCAATCTTGGTCAAGAAACTCTATTTTGATGAAAATATTATAATCAATAAATTAACAGTCTAATAGGCACTTCTATTTGACTATCAATTATTATTTATTTATTGGGTGCGTGATTAAGCGGGCATCGGCCAGTGAGTTCCTCCTTCACTTTTCCACTTAATTCATTTTTAATCTCTGATTAATTAGTTTTGTAAGTAAAACATCCTTAGAAACCCTGACAGTCAGAGTTTATCAAGATAAGAACCGCAGAGTTCATATTAAAATCAGTGGTTCCAGTAAAAATCGAATTACATTCAGGGAAAATTCTATTTCCTTTATTATTAGAGCTTCCGAATCGTCGGTATTTGCTTCCCGCCTTGTGATCAAAACAATTTCCAATTGATTGAAGACAAGCTAGAAGGCGGGTACCAGCAGGAGTTTTAGGTCTCTTTCTGAAAACAGTCAAACAATAAATTGTGATTTTTTTTAAAGCCAAAATAGTTTTTTTTTAGCTACAACGTCAGACCAAGGATGTTATAAGTACTTAGTACTTAAAAATATATTATATATCTTAAATAAGTACTTAGTACTTATAACAGACATAATATGATATATAAAAGACAGATAAACAATAAATTGTGTTTTTTTTAAAGCCAATAGTTTTTTTTTAGCTACAACGTCAGACCAAGGATGTTATAAGTACTAAGTACTAGACATAATATGATATATAAAAGACAGATAAAATTAATTAAACAAAACTCTAACAGGGACTACTATTTGGTATTCTGTGCTCTAACTATCAAGTTCAAAAAATATATTATATATCTTAAAAAAGTAATACAAAGTATTTACATAAAAAATCTTAAAGGAAATTATGAGTGGATTAAGATCTTGGTAATAAATAGCTATCAATGTTGAAGTAACCCAGTAACAATCAATTTTGAGATGTTTTGTTTAAGTTTACTGTTATTTCTTAGAAACTATTGTCGTCCGTCCATCAGTAAAATGCACTTTTACTTTTAAATCATGTGAAATACACAATAGGAGAAACGCTCAAGATGAAATCGGGCTATAAGGTGAGACATCAATTCGGCATTCCGCTAGAGAGCTCTCAAATATTCCATCTTGCTGCTCACTTCTAGCACCTTTTAGTACCTATACTCAGAGCTGGAGCGCAACTGTTCTAACATTTAGCACCATTTAGCTATTTTTCGTAATATGTAGCTAACTTTATAATTAAGAAAGTCTGCTACCCCATATTCTTCTACTTATTTTGATTGAACTAGGTAATCTAGCAATTTTAATAGCTATAATTATAACGTACAGAAAACTCGGTAGTTGAATGCAGTCGGCGTTTATTTTTGCGTTATAAAACTATACGTACCTAAGTTTCTTATAAATAAAACTAATATACTATCTGTTATATTATATACTAAGACATACTCGCGCGCGCGTACTGTATGTCTTTCATAAAAAATACATGCTTCTTTAAGATGGTTTTCAATCAGACCATCTAACCTACAAATAGAGGTCTCCATCCGTGACTCACGAGGATTCAAGTTCAAGCTGTTTGGAGTAGCTGATAGGGATGCGCATTACGATTCGATTTTTATGAAGATCGATTCAAGAGAATACGATCTAGCGATTTTTTGAATCGATTCACTTCAATACGATCTTTATTCGGATCGATTCACAGGTAAGGTAAATCGAATCCTTTAGATCGTATTAACAGACAGTGTACTAATTTGTTCTGATTATAATAAAAAATGAAGAAAGATCAAATTCAAACGAATGCCGACACTATATTGACATCATTAGTCCGCTTTGTTAATGTTATTAAGCAAAGCTAGTTGACAAAAACAATTTAACATGATGCAGGTAGTTCTAAAAGATCCTCATTGTTTTTACTTTGCTCTGGTCGCTTGTGCCGTAGGTACAAGTTTCATCGTTTGTGTAATATTAATTGTGCTGTTGTGATTTTACCGATGATTCCACCTACAAAATCCAGTATGTTATTGGTAAAACTGAAAATTATGTCACTGTATCGTAAAAATAATAATAATTTAATAACGCAAATTTTGATTTGATTTTTGAATCGATTTTCATGAGATCGATTCAAGAGCATACGATCCGATCCAAGAATCGATTCAAAGGTTTACGATCCATTACGATCCAGAAAATCGATTCAAAGGCAAAAATCGCGCATCCCTAGTAGCTGAGGAAAATATCCCCTCATTTTATTGGTACTAAAGGTTATGCATCCCTAAGTGAGATTCAGTAGATAAAACACAACGCGGCTACACTCTATAATAAGCGCTACATCAGCTTGCGGACACTTAAGTATTATCAGATCGATGGATAGGTTACTATTCTCTACAGTATTTGACAAACAAAAACAGACATGTTTAAAGCTTATCACAGTGATTAAATTTGGACTGCGAAAATCTAATAATATTACTACAATACTTTTACCAATGGTTCTGGAAAGAGCGGACTTTCGAGCAACGCATATGTATCTTTGAGGTCATTTTAAGACTGGAATTGGAAGTCAAGTAGATCTTCTGTCAACACAGGATCTTTCTCGAAGATTGGAACAGTACACAGTAAAGAACAACATCGTAAACTAAACATTTTTAAAAGATTGCCTAACTTTTCTTTGTGTGGTCCTCGTTCAAGGAAATAGCGATAGTTTATTTTGTCTATACCACATTGTCATCCTGTCATCATTATAAGACATAGATCAAAGAGAAAAATATCTGCATAGACTGTCACGGCTCGTCACATGCACTGCGTTTATTTACTATTATATTACAATTCTTCACGTTATTTATCATGTAAATGAGTAATAAATCCCCCATCAATGTCACTTATTCTATCTTGCTATGATTCAGTCATGGCAGTGCATTTTAATATTCATTGTTATCGGAAAAACAATTCAACAAGAAGTAGTAGACCTGGCCGATTGGAGATTAATAGAAGCCATAGCAGAACAGCATCCTTACGTTATAGCGGTATTAAACAAAGATATGAACGGAATTTGCACAGGCACCATATTAGGTGAAGACCTCGTGCTAACTTCCGGAAGATGTGTTATTAAAAAACCACACTTTGTCGCAGTAGGAGCCGCAGTAATTGATAACTACAACAATTTGGTAAATAACAATAACATAGTAAGAATTTTACGAACTGTCCTACATGGAGACTACGTGTTAGACTTAGTTCTAGAGAAGAGCGAGGTGGAACCCAATCTTGCAGCACTTACCAGCAACATCGGCCTCATTTTCACAGTGAAACCTATTTTGGAGATTTTTCACGAGAGGGCACCTATTGGCTCCTATTATGCTTCAGAACTAGTAGACAAACAGCTTTCGGTAGTTGGTTTCGGGAGCGTCCAAGGATCAGTGAATATGGCGTTACAAATGCAGTGGTTCCATCAGACACCTTGTACTAATCCAAAGTGGTACTACTGTATTTGTGGACTGGAGTACTCTGTAGCTTATCCCACTTACACTTCGGAGTTTGGTGAAGGGGCGCCTGTGGTGTATGGTTCTGAAGTTGTGGCTGTGACAGCATTGCCTTGTGGGACATTGTCCATGTCAGATTCAAAGATCAGGTACAATGTGTTTACACTTATTGGTCCATACTTGCGGTGGATAAATAAGCAAAGAGAAAATGCTACGCATAAACAGGTTCAAATGGCTCGCACTGACTCGAAGGTTCATAGTGGAGTAAACAATGATAAACAGTTCTCCTTTAGATTTGTTTGTATGTTTTTTACATTTATTAAAGTTCTGCTGTAAGATAGATTATATTTTTTAAATAACTTAGTAGAGTTTTAGATGGTAGATAAGAGTTTTATGCAGTAATGTTATAAATGCAAAAAATTGTGAGGATGGATGAATGGATGTATGTTACTCTTTACGCAAAAACTATTGAATGAATTTTTATATAACTTTACAACTATACAGGGCGTTCCACGGCTATGCCACGTGGAGGAAAAGTACTTTAAATATTGTAGATAGAACATTTTACTGAAAGAAGACTTTATTTTATTTTTTAAAACTATTAAAACTGCATTCATAAATTTTTTAATAATTACATGTTGAACCGGGAATCGAATCCGCTACACGAGAAAAAAAACACCCTGTAGTTTTATCATACCAATCGAAAGGCTTCATCATAAGGATATTTTTTTACACGCTTTATATTAGCTTCACTTGTAAGTAACTATGTATGTAAGAAAATCTTGGAATCCTAATTTGACCCACTTCCCGGTCTTCGATTAGGATGAAATTTTGCACACGCTCTGAGTTCTGATGACAATACATGACTAGCTAAGAAACGTCATTACAAATCCAATATGGCGGCCTCCCCATTAATGTATCTAAAAAAATCTTGGAATCTTAATTTGACCCACTTCCTGGTCTTCGATTAGGATGAAATTTTGCACACGCTCTGAGTTTTGATGACAATACATGACTAGCTAAGAAACGTCATTACAAATTCAATATGGCGGCCTCCCCATTAATGTATCTAAAAAAATCTTGGAATCTTAATTTGACCCACTTTCCGGTCTTCGATTAGGATGAAATTTTATACACGCTCTAAGTTTTGATGACAATGCATGACTAGTTAAGAAACTTCATTACAAATCCAATATGGCGGCCTCCCTAAGATGGCGACCTGGCTGTTTGAAATCCACCCCCATGATATGGGTATCAAATGAAAGGGTTTGCTGTCAGGAATACGAAAAAAAAAGTCACGTGACTTAAATCTAATATGGCGGACGTCCAAGGTGGCGGACAGAAAGCGTGTTTTTTAGTTTTTTAAACTATGTATTATTGCTAAATAACATAGTGTCGGAAATAGACATAGGGACATAGGAACAGAGAAAGCGACTTTGTTTTATACTATGTAGTGATGATCCTTTTTCTTACACCCTAATACATATAATATCCTTGATGGAGTTCTTGTCACTCAGTAGAAAAACGTTAATTAGCTATCTCCTCAGTTCATGTTTAGTTCTAATTACCGAACGAAAATGAGCGGAAATTACTTGTAATTAGGTTAATAACTCATTAGGTTGCTTGACATCTACAGAGTAATCAATACTAGAGTTGCTAGCTGGCTGGCACACGGTGAAACTGATTACGTTGGTAATTATTCCTTTTCTCATAGTACTATATTAAAACCTTACTAAAATTTATTTTCCATTAATATCTGATAACACCAAAAATCTACCTCTATGGCTAACACCGTCACACGTTATTGATAAGAAACTGGCATAATAATATATTGTGCTAAAAGATAAAATTATTCTTATGAAAGCAGCTCACCGGGAGGCTACTCTATTATAAGCCCGATTGGTTTCTGCTGCCAGTCTTAAGAACTATTCAACTGGTAAGTTATTTATTAGATCGATGATGTAAGTGATTTTATTTTTAACTTCAGAGATGTTTCTAAAACTGCCAACTGCCCAATTCGTTGCTTTTGCGCCCAAAATATGAGCATGAAAAAGCTTTTAGCGCAAGAAGAAGTAGATATCGTCAAGATGTCAGCCCTTTCGATACAAACAAAACATAAACGCAAAATACCAACCCAAAGTCTTGTGGTGTTTTGCGGATTTAATTCTAGGGAGATAACCGAACTCAAAGAAAGCTTATTTAACTAGTTTTAACTGCAAACAAAGTCTTTGCGTCAGTTTATATTCTGTCGGTCGTTGGTAACACGAAAAAAATCTCTACAAGTTATAAGGCGTTGTCCTAATAGAACGCGACTACGCGATTCGCGCGAATTTTACTCGTACGAACGCGCGATCAAACATATTGAAGTCGAATAGGTGTCCTAATAGACGATCGCGCGATTGAACGATTTCTTCATACATTTGACAGTCGCGAGTTCGCGCGAACTTGCGATGGTCGCGTAGTCGCGTTCTATTAGGACAACGCCTAAGTATATAGGTATAAGAAATGTATTTGGGTCCAAAACACCGAATCTCAAATCCAAACTATTATCGCATAATTATCTGATGGATGATACATTTTAAACATTATACCTACACACTGATGTAATTTAAAATTAGATTTTTACCAACTTCGACCTTTAACCTCTGAGAGATAAGTCTGTTCAAAACACTGCGCATTCGAACCGAATACATATCGTTTAATAAGCGTTTAATGGTATAATTCGAAGAGCTGTAGTGAACTTGTAGTTATAAAATGAATTTTGCGAAAGTTATAGTGAGAAGCATGAGCCAGGCGAGAAAGTTCGAGCCGCTGCACAAAGTAGGAGTGGTCGGAGTGCCTTTCGAGAAGGGTCAAAAAAAGTATGGAGTCAGCGTTGCACCAGCTGCAATGAGGAGCGCGGGGCTTATAGAACATCTTCGGGAAATTGGTGAGTTCTGTTCAACTATTATTGAGGTTGCAATAATAGCTTGTCCACCTGTAATGTTGACATACCTAAAGACACGCTTTTTTCCTTCATAGACTGATTTGTTGGACAAACGAAAACATATTTGGTATATTTAGCGCCTATATTTTTCTACTTATATTTAGTACCGTGGCATTGGTCATGCCATCTTTTCTGCTTGTCGGCCTGGCTGCAAAATCTATTTCGAGATGTTCGAGACATACTTATTTATTTTCGTGGATTGTCTCAGTGTGTTTTTGGTTGTCGACATCTTCCTGTCCCAGTCCTCGTTTGGGTGGTATAGTTTATTGTAGTGAGGAACTGAGGGAAAGTTCTATTCCCTCTTTTTTTAAAGTGATAATTATGGTAAAAGTTGTGTGCCAATTAATAAAGAAGGAGTGTTTAAAAAGTAATGCGAATCTATTATTGTTGAGGCTGCAGCAAGGCGTGGTGACATGGTGACATCTCAATGATGGATTGCCTGATAGAAATTGCTACCTTAGCATTAATGCCACCCTTTTATAGACGTTTATGGGTTGTGGACTATGTTTCATATTATTAGGCACTGGTATGTAATAATAAGTAGGTATATTCTTTTCAAATTTAAATATTTATTTTTTATTCATCTTAGGTTTCAAAACGCGACCTCATATTAAAGCTAAAAAGCTTTGCTCAAACCAAGACCGACTCTCGTCTCAAACGAATGTACAAGTCTAAGCAATAAAAAAGAGATCAAACAATCTAAAAGAGGCGATGCGATATCAGTTATAGTATCAGTAACAGAACTGACAGGTTCGTTCGCGCAATGTGCTCGCCGCTGTGAAGAACCCGCCGAAGAAACTCCACAGTGTTGCATCTTTTGTGCTTTCCTCTTTTTAAAAATGTACTTAAAATATAGTAGTAAAGTAGTAATATAACAAAGAGTGCAAACGAAATATTATACAATTAGAGGACGACAACCAGTCAAAAATAGAAAGAAATAAGAAAACTATTATAACCCATAAATCAATCTTATCACATCACCTACAATTTGCATGACGTGGATCTGCATACATTAATGACGTTACAAGACAAACAAAAGACTGGCTATTCTGGTAGGCCTCAGGATCCACGCAAATTCTAGCAATCGAGTGGTGACTTAAAAATGTAGCGCCAAATGTCCCCGACTAGTTTGACTTTTGAGTGATACCAATACCACGCAATGTATTTATGCAATAATTTCAGATGGTCTGAACGTCATAGACTATGGGGACATTGAAACCTCCAGTCCGCCAGCAGAGAAGCCCCTGGTGAACAACATGGCGTATCTGCAGCAAGTGTCGGCCTGCAACCGAGCCCTGTCTCAGCGCGTGGCGCAGATCATCAGAGACGGCAGGGTCGCCGTCACCATCGGCGGAGATCACTCCATCGGCATTGGTATGCAGAACATTTAAGAAACCCCCGCCGCGGACAAATGGACACAAGCACGATACTTCTACTGTGATACGAAAAGGAATTCGGCATTTTGCAGACTCCAGATCATCATCATTAGGTTAAGTCAGGTAAAGTAAGAGGATACCAATTTTTAGATCGATCGATCAATCGATTAGGCTCTTAGAAATCACTCAGATCCTTTCATCATCTTGAAAAGAGCTGGTAATCTTCAAATTTTAATGGCTGACAATGTTTTCATCAAACTTATAACACCTTTATTGTTTCTTGGTTTAAAAAGGGTATCCAAAGACCATACCTACTTAAACATTTGCTTATTAATAGTGCAAATTACTTTAAAATTCAAAATATCGTACCTAAGAAAGTAGTCTTTCTATTCATAATATGTAACAACGTCGTTATTGTAAGGTAGGTACGCCATTTGGCCCGTTCTTCTTAGATCTTCTATAAAATAATTCTTCAGAATTAAGGTGTTTGTGTATTTTGTACACAGGTACAGTAGACGGCCACTACAGTGTGAACGAGGACATGATTCTTATCTGGGTAGACGCCCATGCCGACATCAACACCAACAAGACCTCCAGCTCCGGCTCAGTCCACGGCATGCCCGTGGCGCTGCTGGTGAAGGAACTTTCTGACTACTGGCCTTACTTACCAACCATGGACTGGCAGGTTCCCAAGTAAGTATGAAATCATACAACGATCGATAGCTGGTGACTGAATGGGGTGAACCACGGGTTTGGACTGGTAAAAAAGTTTGCGAAACGAAGCAAAAATCTTGGGTAACTCGGCCTCTAAAACTGTACAACTTTTTCTCTTGATGTGTTTCGAAATCTCTATATTCATATACTTACTTTTCTTACAATTTGAACCACTGGCCAAGTCATTTAAAAAAAAAAAAGCACCATTTCTTACAATAATATAACAAAACAAATTGCTTGCTACAGACAGACGTTGGCCTCGGCCTGAGAATAGATATTAAAAACCAATGGAAAAATGCTTACGTTAACCAATTTTAACTTTGGCAGGTTCTCGATCAAGAGCTTGGGATATGTCGGTCTTCGGTCCGTCGACGAATACGAAAGATTGGCCATTGAAAAATACCAGGTCCCTGCGTTTGCCATGGAGGATATTGACGAGTAAGATTGGTCAACATTCTTTTTTAACCTATATAGTATTTAATTCATGTTTGTTGTAAGCTCTGATCTGACCCCTTTAATCCTGATGTAAGAATTACTGAGCCGCCTTAAGCTTCTGTGTCTATAATCTTAGTATAATATTTCTTTTAGGACAATCCGTCTTTTTTTTTATTGGCCTAACGCTTGCGCCGAAAAGTTACGACCAATCAAGCTTCTCAGGTCATTCGACCACTATCCTAATTAAGGAAAAATATCTAAAAGTGATGATATTGTTGAGCAAGTGCCGTCTCCTGAGGCGAGCGTTTTACAACTGAACTAAGCTACTACCAAGGCTCTTTTGAAAAAAAATCTTGTATTTTTTAAACAGACATGGAGTCAAGAACGCGATCCACCACATTCTCCAAACATTGGATCCGGAGGGCAAAAGGCCGATCCATGTGAGCTTCGACATCGATTCACTTGACGCTCTAGAGGCACCCAGTACCGGAACCCCAGGTAAAATCATGTAAAACTATACTGTGACTATACTTACAGTTGCTTCCCCACCGACGGGCTCGAGCCAGCCCTACATCAGGGTGAATAGGCCTTAGTCGACCACTCTGGCTCAGTGCGGGTTGGTTGACTTCACATACAGCCTTTTGAATTTCTTCGCAGGTCTGTGTGGATTTCTTTCACTGTAAGAGCGTTGTGCTGACGTTATAAGACAACGGCTCTAGGCACTAGGCCACTGACGACGCTCTTACTTACACTTACCAATTTATCGAAATAATTATGAATGAAGGCTGCCTGTGGTTTTTTATAACTGCATCCCTCTCTTCTATAGTGAAGTAGGTGTCAGAAGAATGAGCATTATGACATTTCTTGTTAGCAGATGTAATTTTTTTAATACAGGGTCTTCAAAGTTGTGTCTACAACAGCGAATATATTTATTTTATTAGGTCGCCAACAGAGACTCCTTTTCTTGTCTGAATGAGTAAAACTATTACCTATCTAACCAAATATCTTAAACCTCAGTACGTGGCGGTCTAACTCTACGCGAAGCAGCCTGCATGATGGAAATTATCCACGCTACCGGAAGACTTCGTGCGATCGACTTGGTAGAAATCAACCCAGCCCTGGGCGACGACTCTGACAGAAAGAAGACTCTAGAAGCAGGACTTACCATCCTTAAAGCAGCGCTAGGCTTCTCTCGGAGAGGCACGGCACCTCGAGGAATCTTAGACCTGCCCATACAAACTTTACACCTAAATAAGTCCAATACTTCTTAATTAAAATCAAGCTTCTTAATTAAATTAAGTTATAATCAGTATTTTTATCCTCCAAGGGAAACAATAAAACTGTCTTACATAATGTGATTCAAACTGTGAATATATCTATTTTTATACCATTGTCCATCTTATTTCAAAAGGAGTCTAGTCTTTCGCAATTAATTGAGGGCTTGAGGCCAGGGAAAAGATTAAAATGCTGACAGCGCACAGGCTTTGGTTCTTTTTTATTTTAATTAATAGACAATGAACATATTAGTGTCATTGTTCTGCAGAGCCGCTCTACACTAGAGCCACAATGTAGAGCGTAGCTCACAACTCCCAACACTCAACACCCAATATTAATTTTATACTTATGTGACCTGCCTAAAACACTACGCATAATTACTGATTCGGTACTCGATACCCTGCTTGGAACTATGCTGTTTGATCTATTATAAAATATATTTCAACAATGGCTTACGCCTGTTGTAAAATCAAAATATAATTGGCGTGACAATAGTTACATACCTACTTGTAATAAAAAACAAACGACACTTTTGTAAGTTTTTCTAAAACACGAATTATCCCATAAGATTTAATAACGATTTCAAATAACATGAAAGTACATTTGGTAAGCTTTTTTGTTTCATAGAGGTCAACCAATCATTATAAACTAATTACTAATTCTTTATCCTGACCCTTCTTTTTTGCTATCATTTATTCCCCTTCAGGTACTTAATAGCAATAATGTTTCAACCAATTTTTTAAGTGTTCGGAATTTCGGAGATATTAATAACCCGGAAATCATCCGCTAACACTACCTAATTAATTTGTGCTTTCTAACTTTCAGATAATTATGTTTGTTGCTGTAACACACGCTTTAGAAGCAAAAGACGTGAACAGTAAGGAAGTACAAAATATTATTAAGAAACATTTAAAGGGAATACATACAGAAGAAAAATATGTAGTTGATACACGTTTAGCCAGATTAATATCAAAGTTTTTTGGAGAAAAGATCAGCGTTTTACCGTTATTGAAGATAAATGCTACGGTAGACGACACACCCGTATTAATCCCGTTTAAATATGACGAAGAATTTATAAATTCCAAAGATCATACAAAGAATATTACTAAATATCACGTGCATAGATCGAAACGAACACAACAGCATCCCAGGGATTCCCCAAATTTGGCTGCCTAGTGGTTTCAGCGGATATCCTTATAAAACAGTTTTTTATGGTTTGGCCGCGCACGCAGTCAACGTTAAACAGTCAGAATTATTTAATTAAAAGAAACAATACTAATACATACATGCTTAAACAAAATAATGGGACAAGGGACTTATCGGAAGAAAAAAAAGATATTTTCATACTAACGATTTTATTTTTCAGTGATGTTGCAGTTGATTTGTGCAGTCACGCTCTAAACCCAAATTTAAATCGTGTTTTCTAGGAAAGAAGGTTGTTTTTAGTGTGATAATATTATAATATAACGGCATAGCTAAAATAACCTTACGAAAACTAAGTGCCGCTTAGTTAACACAAATATCGCCATTAAGGTCTCCTGCTTCTTTCCTATCATCAAAGCCTGAAAAGAACAGACGATCTTAAAATAAGGATTAGAGCGTAACTTACAGATTTTGTGCTATTTACTATATACAGACAATGACCTTGGATATCAATTCACACACCAATTTCAATGGAAGTATTAACGAAATATTTCTAACAACAACAATTATTACATAAATAAGTCTTCGACTAAAACTTTAGCTTTTATGTCGACAAAATGCTGTATTAAATTAAGTACATAATATTTGATATTACTGTTTTTTTATCGACTAAGGCTCTACCCAACCCGTTAGGGAAAAGCCCACATCTTTTAGTGTTTTCTTCATTCATGTTACCATAATGAATGTTGAAAAATATTTCAAGAAATTTTACGATTTCTTTAAACCTTAAAAATAATTGAACAATTATAATAGTGCAGATAGAGCAACAAATGAATGTCCTAGAAGTTAACTTGTGGTCGGTAATGTTTCTGGAATTTGTTGGCATTCAAAGACAGCTTCATCTGCCATTTAGCTTGCACGCGCTTCATGAAGTGGATGTCGCGGGCTTTCCTGTGGACAATACATCAGTCTTTAATGTGATAATAAATAGGATAGTATTTAACCGTACCTCAAATTATTCTCTTGTTCCACCTAAATATCTTCACCAAATTATACTCTTGTTCCACCTAAAATACTAATTGTGCACCAAAACATGCAAACTTGAGATTTCTTGAGTTATCAACTTTGAAAAATTCAAAACTACGGCGGTCGCCCGCCGCTACCGCGGCACGCTCGCTCCGCTCGCTCGGCTCCCTCTGCTCTGTTATTGACATCAGTCTAACCTAACCTAACCAACTGATTTGATTCTGGGTAATTTGTTTTTTTTAGCGGGGGGCTGCGCCCCCCCGTCCCCCCCTTCGGTTCACGCCCTTGGATATTTGGTGCAAGATTAGTATTTTTAGTGCACGAATAATATATTTGTTGTAAGATTCGATTTTTTGGTTAACAGAAAATTATATTCCTAATAAATATAATATTATAAGCCCGACCAGAAAAATAAAAAACCTCGCCACATTGCGGAAATTCAATGGAACCTGTTATAGAAATTGTTGCCATAATCATAAAAATATACATGTGGCGCCCCCAGAGGAGATTTTTTATTTTTCTGGTCAGTTTTTAATTTATAGCTCCATGCCTCGTGGACAATATGGATGGATATTGATAAAATTCTACTTACATTTGACTGAGAAATTGTATAAACAGATATATTAATATTATTTTGCTGCCTTAAAAATATTTAAAATGTGTCTTTTATTTAATGTTTCTATGGAGCAAAAGGACACTTCATTCACATAAAGATTATATTGAATAGCGGAAATCTAAAAATGATCTATCATTGTGGATAGTTACAAACATTTACAAAAGATAAGAAAAAACATAACCCTTCTCTTGCAGTCGGGTAAAAAGAGGGTGCTGTACAGCTTATTGGCAACACTGTTCCACTATCAACAAATCATCTCAATTTTCGGTGGCAATACAACCAATCATTGCAGAGGTGTATGTGGTTTAAAATTTATATCAAAACAAGGGTTAATTGCACGAGGCCGATGGCGCTGCTCGCTATACAAATACCAAAGGAGATTGTCAATTTCACAGGTCGCGGCGTTAGTTCCTATTTTGTCCACGTTCATTACATCCTTGTTCCTCCTGCATGGTACTCAATAATACTAAATTAAAAAATTTAATAACCCCCGACACAAAACCGTTACTTGATCCTTTCAACAACTAGGAAAGAGCTGATAATCTTCAAATGGCTGAAGATATTTTCTTGGATCATAGCTAAGAACACTCTCGATTGTGACACCTTGCAAACATAAATAAAAGCGGCCAAGTGCGAGTCGGAATCGCCCATGAAGGGTTCCATAGCAGCCAGTAACATAATATAAAAGTTTTTGTAGTTCGTTGTGACTTTGATCGATGTTTTAATAATAATGAAAGGTAAATTGCGGTTTACGATTTATGACGTATTAAAAAAAAACTACTTACTAGATCTCGTTCAAACCAATTTTCGTTGGAAGTTTTTATGGTAATGCACATCATATATTTTTTTTAGTTTTATCATTCTCTTATTTTAGAAGTTAGAGGGGGGGGGACACACATTTTTCCACTTTGGAAGCGTCTCTCGCGCAAACTATTCAGTTTAGAAAAAAATAATATAAGAAACATAAATATCATTTTTGAAGACCTATTCATAGATACCCCACACGTATGGGTTTGATGAAAAATTTTTTTTTTACTTTCAGTTCTATGTATGGGGCCCCCCTAAATTTATTGTTTTATTTCTATTTTAGTAAGAAAATCTTAATGCGGTTCACAGAATACATCTACTTACCAAGTTTCAACAGTATAGGTATTATAGTTTCGGAATAAAGTGGCTGTGACATACGGACGGACGGACGGACGGACAGACAGACAGACAGACAGACAGACAGACAGACAGACAGACATGACGAATCTATAAGGGTTCCGTTTTTTGCCATTTGGCTACGGAACCCTAAAAACTAGATCAAAATCGGTGCATCCGTTTAGGAGCTACGATGCCACAGACAGACAGAGAGACAGACACACACGTCAAACTTATAACACCCCTCTTTTTCGTCGGGGGTTAAAAATGTAAGCAAATGTTACCTAGCTGCCACAGCCTGTTCTTTCGGCGCCCATCCCAGAGCCCTGTACACCCCCAGTAGCCTGTGCAACTTGCGGTCGGACTTCTTTACCATAACTTGACTGCTATGCGTGATGTTCTGCTTGTAGTATCTGGAATCAACATTGCAGCAATTAGCATTTCATTTCAACAAAGCAAAAGATCGCTGGGCACGCGTCTTCACCGTTTTATCTTTCGTTTATTTACTCTTTACTCTGTGGTTCATCACATTCAGTATCAATTCTGGAGTATACAAGTTTGGATTAAAAATATTTTTATTTATTACATTTGGTGTAGGTGGTTTAATATATTTTTATATCACCTAATCGAAATCTCGTTATTGATTCTCTGAAATGTGCGAGCAAATTAGGACTTTTACGGCGGCGGCGAATGCAGCTTTTCTCCTTATTTCTGGCTAATTTACGACAATATTTAAAAGTGCATTGGAAGGAGTATATAAATGGGTACAATAATATGATGTGGTATGGTGTATGTGTGAGTGCGTTTAACCATATTTTTATGCAGGAAAACTATGCAAGCCTTGTTTCAAACCATACCTCATAAGTGAGCGGTGGCCAACAGTAATTCCAGAAGGAAGCACAAGCTGGAAGTCATCTCCTTCTAGAGCTGGCGGACCTTCCACCTCCTCATCTACTTCCATGTTCTCTTCACCTTCTTTATGATCAGGATATGAAGTGCTGCCAACATGACAGAGATAATAAAATTACTTTCAAGTATCAATCTTATTCCCACTTGCTTTTCACTCCAAGGCTCTGCAGGCAGACATTGTATTTTTTTCCTATACAATACAGGGAAAGATTTTCATGCACTAAAAAGTGTCCTATATATTTTCATCTAATGTCTAACAATCTACTTTTATCATCATAATAATTCATAAGGTCAATAATCAGATCAAATCAGAATACAGAATACCCTACCCAAAAAAGAGCTGATAGTATACAATACACATTACCAGAGAGTCAAGATCACTAAGTGATCTAGATACAATGAAATATCCAAAATACCTGTAGTCATAATAATCTGCATACTCTGCCAGTGCTAGACCTTCATGCAGCATTTTACAATGGCCTTTGTCAACCATGTGTTTACGAGCAGACTCCATTGAGTAAAAAGTCTTGCCAGCATCATTGCACCAAAGACACATGTATCCTTGGGAAATCTGTAAAAGGATAAAAAATATATATATTATACGTAGGCATTGATAAATACTGAAATAGACTAAATAAAATATAGATTGATAGATAAAATAATTTATATTAAAAAAAATATATATAAAAAAATTATATAAGGTTATACAGGATTAATTATTATTGGGAATGTGCATTTTTTTTATTCTTATAGTACTTTTAGATACCTACTGAACATAATTTTTGGACCACATTATAACTTTGAACTATAAGCAAGAGTGTTTTATTTTATATATGTTTTATTTTATATAAAAAACTTGCTTTCCACCCAGCTCCGTTACGATGTTAAGAGTTTTCCCAGTGGGAATGAGGAATTTCCCTGCAGTACCTTCTACCTTTGTTTCATTTAAATTGGTTGAGTAGTTCTGGAGGTTTTTCAATGCAAAGTAATGCAAACAAACAATCAAACCTTTCCTCTTTATAATATTGTATAATTCTATCTATAAATTGAAAATATTGCATTACCTTTTCGCCCAAATACAAGAGCAGTCCTTTTATATCAATGCAATATTCTACATCTGGAATGAAGAAGGAATGAGCCTCTGACATGTGCTTCAAGTTCTTCACCATGTTCTTGCTGTGGTGTGGGCAGAACAGGCAGTCCCGCGGCTTTATCAGGGAATCACTGCCTTTGATACGGCATTCCTCCCATTCATCAGAGTCCAGCTGGAAACAAGTAAAAGTGTCAACATGTCTTAGTAATTGTAAAGCCTGACCAAAGAAATAAGAGACCTGCTCTGGGGGCGCCACGTGTATATTATTACGACTATGGCAACAATTTCCCTTATAAAATTAGTTCCATTGAAATTCCGCAATATGGGGAGGTTTCTTATTTCTTTGGTCGGGTTTTATCTTGCAATAACAAGATCACCTTTACTGGATTATGAATGACAGATGAAAGCATGTTAGACAATCATAGCAACTGCAGTGATACCAAAAGATATTTGTTCCATGTACAACTTGAATGATTTTTGTAAGCAACCAATTTAAGCATGTAACATTTTTTTTACTTGTAACAAGATTCTATCGCAATGAAGTTACCTCTTCAATTTCAGAATCGGTCTCAAAATCTTCATCTTCTGAATTGTCAGCATTCACAACTACGAACTTTCCTTGTTTGGGATGAGTGCTGCTGGATTCAACTTTAACAAAGCTCTGAGAATCAGCGTCAGATTGTGTACTATGTTCCTCTTCTTTATTTTCTTTTTCTACATAGTTTTCTTCAGCCAATTTATGCTTCTTACTGTTCAAATGATTATTATACGCATTTTTGGAGTTGAATAATTTTGAGCAATACTTGCAGAACTGTGAGTCATCCTGTACTTCACTGGCTTGCTGGTCTCTGTGTTCTTTGGCACGCAGCTCGAATTCTTCCAAAGTAACGGGCGAAATATTGGCCACCTTCCTCTTCAAGTTGTACCTATGCCAGTCCAATTTATAGTGTTCTCGTTGCAGTTCAGGAGTCTTGAATAGCACCTGGCACGTTATACAAGTGAATGTATCAGGCATACTTACTGTTGCACTGCTATTGATTGAAATTCTAGAAAAAAACACTCGTTAGCTGAAAAATAAGGAGCAGGGCACAACAAAAATTCGGAGCACGTGTTTATTGCGTATTTTGCTTGTTCCGATAAAGATACCAATTGAATTTAATAATTAATGTAATAATGCGTGGTCGAATCATGCATGCGTGCGTGATGGATGGCAAAACAATCTGACAAATGACAACTCACAGATGTTATGTCACTGTCAAAATTAACAAAATCCCATGCAATTATCTCAAATTAGCGTCACGTCAGTGTACCCCTACGATTAATCATCTATTCTCATGCACGCACGTCACGCACGCCCGCGCCTTTTAATTTACGTCAAAAGAAATAATTATTTTGTGTTAATAAAAATTATAAAGACAAATAAAACTTACTGAATGAAGTCAAATGAAACTTACTGCATGAAGTCGTTATTTTATTTTGCCGATCCAAAATAAAGGCTGCATGGCTTATGCCTTAACCTGTTCTTATGGGGACAAACTGTCATAAAAAGTTTAAAAGAAACGTCATGTGTATGCTGGGCTAGTATTTTTCTATTTGTGTTGTTCTGTGTTCTAGACAAAACATTTTTGTTATTTGTCTTATTTCAAATTATTAATATTATTGAAAGTGAAGTGATCGACTTGTAAATTAAATCTAAGATGTTGGAAGATGATATTGATGATGATTATTTTACCCCAGTACCGAGGTATGGCAATTTGGCTTCTGTACCTACTGATATATAATATAGGTATATATTAAATAACTGGTTCCTAAGTTGGTTTGATTTACAAATCCAGTTTTTCAATTTCAGCGCTTCATTGGCCAATATTTTTGGTAACAGAACTAAAACGGAGCCTGCTAATGAGTCTTTAAAATATACACCCCCAAAAAAACAAGTGTCACAGGATAAAACTTTACAGCCTCTTGAAACAAAACCAAATGAGGAGTTAAAAGCTACGGAATGCCTGTTTGCAAGTACTGTCACAGCATATGAATGGTAAATATTTAATTCACAGAAATAAGTACTTACTGCTTTAGCATTCTAATGTGATTCATGTAAACACCTAAAGGGCGGATTCCTGTCACGTTTTAAGTGTCATTTTTCTATCTATTTTTCATAGCTTTCCAACCAATTTTCTTTTTGTAAGTAGATTTTCAAAGCCCCAGACTCATAATATTAAAGAAAAGAATGAAAGAATAGCAGAAAAAATAATATACCAAGTCAATACACCCATATACAAACTACTTTTTTATTAATTGTTGCTTCCTTATTTTTTTTATCTAAGGACTTAATTTATGTTGAATAAGTTTTTTATTTCTGAATTATAAGTGCACCTTATCAGGAGACCTTCAAATTAATAGTATGGCAAAAAATTTGAATGGGTCTATATTTGCTAGGCAGACTAATGCACAGACGTTAGTGAAGACAACCACAAAAAAATATAAACAGAAGACAACAACGTACATAAAATAGTAAGCCCATATTGTCCGATTTTTTTACCTGAATCTTGTTTAAGATATCTAGAAATCTAAAGTTAATGTTTTTTACTTGCAGGATCAACAATGACTACTTATCAAAAGGAAAATTGGGTTTTGCTATACTCAAGATAAACAAAACAAACAGTTATAACATTGTCCTTTACAATGCAAATAAAACCACTCTGTCAAGTACTTCAATATCAACAGACATAAATATAAATTTAAAAGGGAAGAATTACATTTCTTTTTATGACAGTAACACCAAGTATTGGAGTGTTTATGGAACAGAAGAGGAAATGAACAAAATTACGGAAATACTACAAAACCTAGGAGTAAGTATAATAAATAATACATCAAGCACAGATCAAAACTTAACTGAACTTAACAAAAGAGGCATTGATCTAGTTGAAGGCTTACACGACAAAGAAAGTGATACCGATTCATCTGTGAATAGAAGAACTAAAGCTTCTATTTTAAGTAGAATGGCAAATATGGGTCATTCTGTTTTGCCATCCAGTAGTTCAGTAAACAAGTCGAGTGAATCCACTGAATCAAATGAGACTCCAAATGAACTTCCTAAAATAAGAACAAAACTGACTAAAACTGGAATGAAAAGAGCAAACATTGATAGAAAATCTTCCGAATCTGAAATATCAGAATGCACTACTATTATAGATAGTATTAAGACTGCGCCTTTAGCTAAAATTGAACAGTCTCTAAATACAACACAAGCATTGAATCCTACACTATTAGCAATGATAAATGGACAACTTATGCCTGTATCAAACACCAATGCATATGCAAACTCTGAGATAAATTTGTTAATGACTGAGCAAAGGGTTAACAACAATGAATTGAGGGTAAATATTAATAGGACTGTAGATAAAGTAGACCAAGTGCTTGAGAAATTAAAATTTTTAGATAGAACTCCTGTAAATAGTAATTTTCAAATAGAAATTATGCAGAAACTTCTGACAGAATATGAAGAAAAGATCAAGAAATATGAACATAATGTTATATTAGCATCTCATAAAAGTTCAGACAAGCAAATACCAGATAATTCAGAAAGAGTAGAATATGAACATCACAAAACTGAAATATTTGAGTTGCAATCTATATTAAAAGAGAAAAACAAAGAAATTGTTGACCATGAAAATTGTAAACAACAACTTTTGAAACAAATAGATGGACTGAAATTAGATTTAACTTTAAAAAAAAAAGAACTTGAACAACTTTATGAAGAACTGAACAAATACAAAATAGCAAATAATACATCGTCAAGCAATAGTCAAACTTTTGAAACCAAGTTGAAAGAAGTTATTAATGATGTATACCATTCTGTCTCCGCCAATTTTGAAAGTAATGAGTCATACACCGGGGACAACGTAATGAAAATAATAGCGTCTGTTTTAAAAAAAACTACAGTTCAATCGCTTAGTAATCAAATATAAAATATCTCTTTATTTTTGTTACACGCTCGAGTCACAAATATTAATAAAGAGTGGTCAGGAGCCATCTAAAATTGTATCAATTAACAATCCTAAAAAACTATTAATTACTTGGAATCTTGTACTATTAGGAATATAATTAAATAAAAATCATAAAAACATGGAAAACTTCTCATTTGTTGTCGTATTGCATTTTATATTTAAGCTTTAAAAATAATCTAGCTTTAACACGTGAACTTATCTTAAAATAAGACAATTTGGTAATTTTACTTTTAGAACAGTTTTAACAGTAATATTTTAATAAATCTTAACACCTAACTTTTGTAACGGATTTCAGTAGCCTCTCGGGCATAGTAACGCCCTACAAACAATATACCATATCTACCTACTCATAGTGCACCTCTGTACCAGACGATCCACTGTTTAATAATATAAACTTATCAAAGAATACCTACTTTTTACAACACTCGTTATAAACTTAAAGTCTCCTTTTTTTTAAATTGATCTATGTTCGTATCGCAAAGTCGAAGTATCAAAAAATTAAAGAGAGCTCAACCGGACTTCAATAATAATAATAATTCTCCTTTTAAAGATGTGTCTGTCGCAAATAGCAGCGTTACATGAATGACAAATAATAATTTAAATTTTAGAAACAAGTCAATGGGTTTTATTTGCAAGATCGAAATAAGATAATAACGCTAATAACGCCATCTTTCTTTGTTGATTTTGATTGCAGTCAATCCAGATTTTATGATAGTTTAACTTTTACCAATAGGAACAGTAGCGCCAAGTTTGGCGGCACTTTTTTGTCAGTTGAATCAATATACTAAATGAAACAGAAAAAAAAATCGTGTACTGGCAGATCGTCAATAATGACGAAGCCATACATTAGATTGAAACAGAATAGAACTGACTGAAATAGAATAAATCAAAGAAAGAGTCAAGAAACTAATGAGTGTCAAAAGCAGTGGGAAAAGCATAAAAAGTGGTAAAATGTCTCTCCGAGACTAAATGGCAAAACAAGGGTTTTAGTGTACTTATTCTTGTATTTACTAGCAATTACTAATATTATATAGTTTTGTAAGAAAAAATATGTGTTAATGGGGACAACGGGAACAAACCTTTTGAAGACTTTAAATATTATATTCTGTAGGTACATTATGAACGTTCCTGTATTACTTTATTTATATATCTATCTAGATATAAGTGCAAATAGCTAGGATCATTTCATGTAGCCAGTTACTAAATTTCATGGCCAGTTTCTAGCAAAATTGTATTGTACTTATTCTATAAAATTAAAAACTATTGTGCTATTTTATTTTATTGATGAATTTAGATATCAATAGAGCAATAATTGCTTTATTACTTGCTTTATTCGATAGTATTATTATTTATTATTACTAGAAAGAATCCGAGATAAATTCTTGAAATACATAAATTATAGATGGCCTGATTTTGATTTAGATAAAGTGGAATCATTGAAACTTAGACGAACTTTGAGGGATCAAGCTTTTCTATATAAATTAATAAGAGGATTAGTAAATTCTCCGTTTCTCTTAGGCCATATTGGCATACGTTGTCCGCGTACGAGTTCCAGAGTTAACTGTTTATTTTCTACCCAAATATATAAAACTAACTATGCGAAGAATTCATTTATACCCAGATCGTGTTGTACCCACAATGAAATTTGTAAGGTAGTGGAAATTTTTAATGTTTCACTCCCATCTTTCTTAAAAGAAGTTAAAAGTCTGTTGCATTAATCATTTAATTTGTTAAATTATTTTTATTTAATTTTACTTCATATTTCTGTTTTGTTTCTTTCCTGTCGATTGGTTTTCTCTTTTCTATTTTTCTGCTCACTCTAGAAGTTATGTCATGTGTAACTGTGGAAACTTGCTGGTTTTTTTGTTTAGTTATATTTACTTTTTTAATTGTTAAATTTTACTGTTTGTTTCCCAAATAAAATAAAATAAAATATACACAATTTCTTAATACAATATTAGAAATACTTGCTAACTGGCCAGGTAATGGTTTGTTTACCCTATTTCCTACGTTTAATTTTGGGCTGCTGTATAAACACTGTTTATTATCTACACGTTACGTCGTCATGAGAAGGATAGATGAACATTCTCCACGTAATTTCTGATAAAAATTATAAAGAAAAGGAAAATGTCGAACTTTAAGTTATTTTCGGCTTATGATGTAAATATATTTTTTTTATCCTGATAACTTTATTTGGTATTTGTTGGGTGGCTTAGTTGAAATGCAATAAGGCCGACTATTGGTACACTTTTACCGTTGTGTTGTGGATTGTATTCCTTGTCATTCCTACTGTGCATTATATTATAGTATAATAAAATTATAATTATTCTATTCTATTATTTTACCATTAGAATTAATGACTCCGTGAGCTCTGTACACCTCGGGAGTCAGTACAATAAAAGTTATTTAAAGCCCAACGACGGAAAGGAATTAATTTTATAAAGTAAATTGTTGCCATAAACACAAAAATATATACATGGCGCCAAAGCAGGTTTTTTATTTCTCTGGTCAGGCTTTAGAGCTCGCGATATTGCGGAATTTCAATAGAACTAATTTTATAAGGGAAATAATTGTTGCTATAGTCGTAAAAATATGGCGCCTTCAGAGCAGGTTTTTTATTTCTTTGATCAGGCTTTACTAGTGTTGCCGCACAATCGATAGTTTTACAATCGATAGTAAAATGCCAAAATCATCTACCTATATAATCGTATCGATAGGCTATCGATACTATTGTTTTTTCTTAAACTATCGATAGTCTATCGATATTGGACTATCGAGCGGCAATACTAGGCTTTACCTATTTTATTTTAAACTTGACTTACTTGGAATGGAACAGAGCGTATTTTATTTTGTTCTGCTTGCTCACAATGTTACGCGAATCATGCGAATCGGTTGAAAAACGCGACTATAGCGTCGTAGACCGGTAGACCTTACTATTGCTTTGCTTACAACTTTGTAGGTACCACCACAAATTACGTATAGCGGCGGCGCGCGGCGCGGTACCACTCTTGTTTCATGATTGCAAAATTGTTTTTTACACTAAATTTGGTATTATAAGTATTAGTATTTAAATGTTATGGTACGTTTTTGGTCCTGGTTCCTCATTTTTTAAGTTTCTTTTCCCTTATGAGAAAGGCAAAGAGTTCAAAGCCCATACAGCCTAGTCTTAAGTCTGTCTGACGTATTTTTTACAGAAGTGTACCGTACGATACGAGTGAGTGAGTTGGTAGTTGGTCAGTTGGTCAATGGATGGGATTGGTTGGTTGATAGCGGGTTCAGTGTTGCCAGTTTGGTGATTTTGTCGCTAGATTTAGTGATTTTTAGGGGCTACATGGTGAAATTTTGGAAAAGATATCACTAGAAAAATATCTGGTGATTTTTAATGATATTTTTGAAATCTGGAGTAATTACGGAAAACAAAATGACAACCCTATTTGCCCGCTCTTGAAGACGGGAATCCCCACGCCAGAGTGTATAAGTTTACTTACTACTCCATATATTTACTCTCTTACGGTTCACGTTTAGTGAAAAGATCGTCTTCTTGGTCCAGTAATTTGTCATCGACACGATAAGAAGAAGAAGATGAACTATTTAAGACGTAAAAAAGTAATGCAGTAGAAAGAGCTTTCAGTGCGATGAACATCGTAAAAATAAGTGACGAAATAAGATGGTAGTAAATACCCTTTAGTAAGCAACAATTTTTAAATAGCAAAAAGCTGTTTAAAAATTGCTGCTACAGTTATGAACTTCCGGCTGATGTGATTGACGCTATCGGAAAAATGCAAGATATTATTTCAAATCTTATTTATCTCAACAATCTACTTCTCAAGCAAGTCCATGCTTAAGTACTAATATGATGAAGAAATACCAGACGAAGCTTTTTATGTTCAGTTTTAGGTTATCCCACTTTTTGAAATACATTTTTATTTCATTAACGTTCCTTTTTTATCTAGATTTATTTAGCGATTTCTAGGGAAAATTTTGATAGCAAAAATTCGATTATCTAGTGACTTTCTGAAGCAAACTTAGTGATTTAATTATTTGCGAGGTGGCAACACTGAGCGGGTTGATATGTACACGATATTGGTATATTAATTTGTATTTTGGTTTGTTTCAATTGGTAATTAATTAATTGTACTTAGTCGGAGTATTATAGTTATTTTTCTCTTTGATGTTATCACTACTTACGTTTTAGTTTGTTTGTTGGTTTGGTCATTGGTTGGTTAGTTCAATAAAATTTGTTCCGCCCAAGTTCTGCCCCGAATTAGCACCACCGCAACCACTCTTGGAAATTGAAGTTGACTGTGACTGCCCAAAGGAGGGACGAAACCCGTACCTACCATAACATCTTACTCTGCTACATATATGTAGTACTCTCTGTTCAGATCAAGCAAGACATTCATTATTCGTTATCCAACACTGTAAGCCTGCATTGAACTGTCGAAGACTATTTCTACAGATTTATCTGAGATATGGATGACTTAACAGCATCTCTAGCCCAATATAATGAACAGGTAAGCATCGCCTATATCATACTAATATAATAGAAGAAAGATTTGTATCTTTGTGTGTATGTTTGTAATGAATAAACTCAAAAACTACTGAACCGATTTCAAAAAATCGTTCACCATTAGAAAGCTACATTCGCCCTGAGTAACATAGGCTACCTACCTTTTACCGCGGGAAAATGCCTCATTCCCACGGGAAAAACTGTTGACGCGGGCGGAGCCGCTGCAGAAAGCTAGTGTGATTATAAAACTACTCGTACATTTCTCTTGCTACATTTACCTATTTCTCCTCTCATAGCTTTGTATGGTCAGTGAGGCTCTGGCAGCCTCTAAAGATAAAAGTGAATGTGAATCCTTAATAGCTTTGCAAACAGAGCTGAAGGAGCTAATAAACTTAACTCAAGAAAGTGTAAATACTCTTGCGAGCAAGGATGGAGGTCCCAAAAATGAAACTAAATCACAACCAGTCAAAGAAATTGATGATGAATATGCTTTATTTATGGTGAGTTTAATTTAATACCAGTGGATAAATTATTCTCTTACTACTTACTTATTCTACTCTATTATGAAGATTTGCAACCTGTGGCATAATTAAATTTCTTGATTGCCTGTAAAGGCATCTTGGAAGATATTCCTTCCACATCTAATTATTGATGTTTAATGCTTGCTCTATTTGTATAGAAACACAAATTATGCTAATTAAAGTTGATTTAGAGTGCTGTTGTTTACAGAAGACCTTCGCATGACTATATAACATCTAAATCTTTAAGTATAATAATTTTATATTTACAGAAAGAAATGGCACAGACTGGTGCCTATGATTCTGGAAATTCAGCAGAACCTGGATGTTCAAAAGATGAAATTCAGAATAATGATGAAGATAGTAGTGATATTGAGGTAGGCTTTCATTTCCAATAATTATAATAATCACTACTGACTGGTAAATGTTAGCCCAGTTTATTTTACTTGAAGGAAATGTATGGTCTAGCTTTGAGTTTCTCTTTATAGGATGAATTGTCAACTTTGTTGGGTATGAAATGTGCAGTGTACCATACACACAAGTGGGGTGGTCAACCGAGTCTGCACAATGCTATGGTCAGCGCTGTTGAACCAAGACAGAGTGAAGATCAATTCAGTAATCTCCAGGTGAGCATATCTTAATATGCTAATACTTTTAGATGACTTTTAGTATTCATTACCTCTTACATCAGTACCAGTTCATTCTTGAAAATGTGTAAAAAGGGTTAATCTGCAGGACAATTTCATATTTTAGCTTTAAAAATAATGTAAAATGTAGTTTTTTTTTTTAATGTAGGTCAGATTCCACAGACTGTACAGAAATGTGTAATGTAGCATGCATAGATATAGATTAAAAGTAAAGCAAAAATAAATTTCTACCTCTATGGTTGCAGGTTCGAGTTTTATTTACTCATCCAACTCATGCAGAAATGCTGCCCTGTCCATTTTATCTTGATGGTGAATGCAGATTTAGCGATGAACAATGTAGGTGAGTTTGGATACTATAGAATAGAATAGAATATACGTTATATATGTGTAATAAAGGCCAAATGACTGTCATGTTGTTGCACTTTTAGAAGTACCTTGTTTGTGTTATTTATAACTATATGAGTGGCACATTATTTTCTATATTGACGGGTCTTAACGTGATAATTATATAAGAGGCAGCAGCGGCTTATTATATGAGAGGCAGTTAGTAATATAAATTGAAATTTAATCATATACCAGCTGATATATTATTCTTTGAGTGCCAATAAAAGTTGTTTTAATGGTTAGGGATGTTTAAGTAAATGATTAAAGATCTTTTCTCTTTATTTATAGATACTCCCATGGAGCTGTAGTTCAGTTATGTAATTTAAAGGATGCTATAGAACCTAATTTTGATTCAATCCGAATTGGCAGCAGAGTATTATTAAAACTGAAACCACCTGATGATGAGGTATGGTTAATAACTGGTATTATTTTTTAAATACCAGTGACATTATCTTAATATGACTCTTAAATTTTACAGGATTTAAATTTAAAAAAGAAATCTACAGAAAAGTACTTCCTCTGGCATAGAGCAGTAGTGAAACATGTGGATTCAGAAAAGAGGTCTTGTATAGTAAAATTGGAGCATGGTATTAGTACAGGAGGAAAGAGAAAAAGTGGGGGTGGATCTGAAGAAATGCATGTCAAGTTTGAAGAAATGTTTCCTTTAAATAGTAGGTTACTTTTTACAATAATTTTATAAAAAATTACAAAAATACATACAAATACAAACATTCTTTATTGCACTCAAACAAAAATACACAGAATATGTACAGGGAGCCAGCACATGTGGTTGGACATGTTGACCTCGGGAGCGTCCGAATTCGTACCGGTAGGGGTGAATTTCGTAGTTCGAATGTCCAAGCGCATGTACTGGCTTCTGTACAAAAGAAACCGTTAAGGAGGCGGCCTTATTGCTAAAGAATCTCTTCCAGGCAACTGTAAGATCTCGTACCTAAATTAGACGGGAGCTAGATGCTATTCTCTACTGTTTAAATGTTCAATTTTTAGCCGAAGATGATGAAAGTTCAGACTCGGACAGTAACGACAGCGACACAGAGTACCCCGCGCCCAAAACGACGCGGTCTGAGGAAGAGGAGAACCACCGCGCTTTGTTAGTTGAGAAAAGTTTGATGAACAACGGACCCGCTCTAGGAGAATGGGAGAAACATACCAGAGTGAGTATGTATTGAATTTTTAAAATACTATTCTATTTGTGTGGTTCAAGCTATAATCCTCCCCTATGAAACCTTAATGAAATTCAATTTTGACTATGCCAAAAAATGGTATTGAAATAGTAGTAAATACTATCATTGTAAGAAAAATTAGTATTGTTATGATTCTGAAGATATAGCTATAGTTTGGGGAGGATTATAGCTGGATGTTCAAGCTATAATCCTCCCCTCTCGTACAGCCAAACGGCGGCGGGGTCTTTCGACTTGGTTTATATAAAAAAAAATAGACACGAAATAGTATTCATTGCTCACTAAAGAAAGAAAATTAGACGCGCTGTAGTTCCGAAGATATAGCTACTGGTTGGGGAGGATTATGGCTTGAGCATTTCAATTTTGCTCATTTCTGCACTTCGCTTTGTTCTTTCATCCCAAAATTGGTATAAAAAATTGGTATTGAAATAGTATCTTCAAACTACATTCGATTTATTACGAAAAACATCGTAAAAGTACTTTAAAAATGCATGTAAAGTTCTACATACAAATTGGTTTTGAGTCCCTATAATGCACAGTAAGATAATACACAGCCAGCAAAGCATGACCGACAATTGAATGCTAGGGAGCTGGGAGGAGGATGCTGGGAGGATTATAGCTTGAACCACACTTCTATTTTAGGTTGTGTGAATCCTAATGTAACTTTTTTATAACCTACTACTACGCCCCGGCTCCGCACGGGAAAATGGTTATTGTAGATTATACATAATATAAACCTTCCTCTTGAATCACTCTATCTATTAAAAAAAACCGCATCAAAATCCGTTGCGTAGTTTTAAAGATTTGAGCATACATAGGGACATAGGGACAGAGAAAGCGACTTTGTTTTATACTATGTAGTGATATACAGTAGCGAAGCGTGGATAGTCAGTCTATGTGCGATTACGGAATTTACAACATCATGGACCACTCACGCAGCTCGTGAAATAAATGTCTATAGATAGTAGTTTCATAGACATTTAAACGCCGGAAAAGGATAGAAAATTGTTTAACTTTAGCAATGTTATCGGATCGGATCGGACATTTTGGCGGAAGTATTTAAAACCCCTCTGGCAGACAATGTCCGCATCCTAAATAATGATCTCATTCCATGTCGTCCTCATCCTGGAAAGTCTGTATCCTAAAAATGGGCTGATCAAATGTTTGTTTGTTCTCAAATGTTTTCTTTCTCAGCTCCTTTTGCCCTCAACCTAGAAAATCCGTTACAGGTTGTTTGCCAGAGGGTTTAAACATCCTTGAAAGTCTGGCTGGGCAGCGCAGGACTGATTGTTGTGGGTATCTTTGGGGGAGGCCTTTGTCCAGCAATGGGTCTTTCGGCTGAATGATGATGATGATGATGATACGTACATACATACATACAGTCACGCCTCTTTCCCGAAGGGATAGGCAGAGACCACTTTCTTCCACTTGCTACGATCCAGACACACTTCTTTCTCTTCATCCACATTCATTAATCTCCTCATGCATGCTCGTCGGTTTACAGTACTCTTGACCCAACCTTTTGTCAGAACGTCCCCGATTTGATTTTGGAATGTTGGTCTTGGTCTTCCCCTTCCAACGCTTCCTTCCTTCACGTTGATGATGATGACAGCTGTAAATCTTACTTAGAATAAAAACTTTTTGATTTGATGCAAGCTGATGGCACAGAAGAAAATAATAGTATTAACCCGTACAGAAAGGACACTCACCCCACCGCGCTAAAATGAGTTCCCCGCCCGATATAGCCCGCACCGCACCCCGCACCCCGCAGGCGCCGCGGGACGGTGGTGTTCGGGGGTGTTTTACATAGCGCCTAGCGCCGTTGACTTGTAGTTGATATTCAGTTGTTATTCAAAAAAAAGTAGCTTGTCAAAACGCGTTTACTGAATGGAGTGACCGCCCAGTGCTGATGGTGGATTTGTGTGGTCAGGGTATAGGGTCGAAGCTGATGCTGGCGATGGGCTACGTGCCGGGCAGCGGGCTGGGCGCGGCGGGCGCGGGCCGCGTGCAGCCGGTTGAGGCGCGCCTCGTGCCGCTGGGCCGCAGCCTCGATCACTGCATGGCGCTCAGCGAGAGAAGCGCCCTGCAAGACCCGCTCAAGGTAACTAATTGTGGCTTTCTCATATTTTCCCCAAGGAAAGGCAAATGCACCTCGCACACACAGACGACAAAAACATTTAAAAAATCACGGAGTTTCGAGGCGTTCCCTACGCTCTAGGCACTGTCAAATCGGGCTGTTAAAAATAGGCATCTCTTAAGCAGGTTGAAGGATCGCTTTAGGTTAGTGCAAACGAAATTTTCACTTAGAATCGCCTAAATATGTTAGGCAATTCGTTTAGTGCATACGGGCATAAACGTCCGACAAGGGTGTATTGACCGCGGAAGGGAGAGCTCCTCGCTATTTAGTTACTTTTTTGATAGTATTACGATTTTTTTCTAACGAGCTAATGAAACGTCCCACAATTACTGCGCAGTTTACCTCATCTGTGGAATCAAGAAAACACCAAAAAAGACCAACAACTGAACTTAATAGAGTACAAAAACAACAAAAAATATCAATTACAGGACTCCACATATAGGTTCAACATTCTAAACAGGAGGAAGAGAAAAGAAATAAGAAACCTCGCCATATTGCGGAATTTCAATAGAACTAATTATATAAGGGAAATTGTTGCCATAATCGTAAAAATATACACGTGGCGCCCCCAGAGCAGGTTTCTTATCAGGTCAGGCTTTCTAAATCGAATTCGTCAGTCTGGTAATAATAATATTGGGTTCCGATAAGGTTTTATATTTTAATAGATCTCCACAAAATCTCATATCTCATAGCGAAATACTGTGATGTAAAAATACCGCTTATTATACGACTGCCACGAAAAGGAATGTCAATTCGACGATAAATCAATCTGTTTGTCTCAGGTGGAACAGAAACTTCGAAGAATGCAAAAGAAGGAAGAAGATCGAAACAAAAGAGCTTACGAAAGAGAAAAAGAAAAGGAGAGAAGGAATGTCTTCAACTTCCTGAATAGAACTTTGGGCGATAAGGCAGAAGACGCTGAGAGCACCGTCACTCCTCAAAAAGACTTAAAACAGTCCACTACTAAAGATTTGAACATAGAGCAGTTCAAACTTACAGAAGACGCTAGGAAAATAGAACGAGATATAGCGAAATTAAACACGTCACTAGCCAGGCACGCGCACGGATCGCCCGGCCACAGGAACATCAGCTTGCAAATCATGGAGAGAACTAAAGAATTATCTGCTCTAAGGCAAAAGGAACAACAAATCACAAAAGAACAGAGCCATAGGAAAGATAAACGGAAAATGACAGTTTTTTAATACATTTGTTGAATTTATTTACAACTTAAAATATAAAGTATAATTATTTCAAATTTGTACCTGTTTATAATTTAATCAAAATCTCCTACATTCAGTTTAGGATAGATTTAGCAAAAAAACAGAAGATGTTCGTTTTGTTGTGATTGGCTATAGCGTAATCATTTTTGTCATATATACGGTAGAATAAAACAAGGGAGGAAACAAAGCATTAAAACAATCCAATAAGTAATTACAAATTTCTATATTTACATACGTGATGTTTTAGTTATAAGCGTACATGGCATAAAATTACAATAATTAATATAATGTTTTTTTTTATAAATTAGATATTTGTACTATCAAACATAATGTATTACAAAGTAATATATGTGTTAACTAGCAAATAATATTTGCTGTAATATAAAAACGTTTTTAGTGACAGTGGGTCAAAAATTTTTAATGCTAAAATTATCTAATAACTTGTACCTAGTTTAGGTATTGAAATAAGACCACGTGACCCTTTTTTGCAAGCATCATAATGGGTACTTTAATAAGATATTCAATCTAAATTCATTTTATTATTCCTTGAACTACACAATATACTAATATTTACGTATTTTATTTTATTAAAATGACAAAATTACTTAAAACTTGACAGATTATTTATTATTGAAAATTAGAAGTTATGATAATAATTAATAAAATTATTATGTTGTAAAATTACTAATCTTAATACCACGTCCTCCTAGATGAGCACGACATTTGTACTTTTTATTAACTTTGCAGTTGCTATATTTAATAGTGATGTAAAATCGTATTTAAGTTAAAAAAAAAAAGCACTAAGCCAATATAATCTTAAAATCTAAGTTGAGGAAATTGTTTAGACGACCCACTGAAATACACTGAAATTTGAAAATGTACTAATATCATCGTCAGTGTGAATATTTTAACTGACATGCATTTTGTCATGCGAGTTCGCAGTATCTATCTGCCGACGATGCGACGCTGTACAAGGTACGACCTTAACTTTAACTAAACTACGCTTATGCATTGAAAACTCGTAGGTCGAGCATTTTTGCAGTCAAACAATTTGCACCCAGTCACTAGTCGGTATCAATGAGCAGATTTGTAAAAAAAAACCGCGTAATCATCGTTTTACGTGTTTTTTAACTCTTGTTTGCAAGACGATATTAGTTTTACTCGATACAAACTACTGACTGCAAAACGCCCAAAAATCCTATACAAATTCATCACAGAGATTTGTTTTATCCTCTCATGATCTCTTACCGGCATCGCCTTCCACACTCGCACATCCATTCTTAATCGATAAGTGCCTATTTAAATAGATATAATACAATAGAGAGTAACAAATAAAAAAAAAGAGAGACATTATTTGTACTATATTCTATCTTGTTAAATAATAAGTACACGCTTATGAGACTCGGCGACGGTTATATAAATTACATTGTGATGTCTTTATTTTTTTGTGTGATAGGCAGCTAAAGTGCGTAACTAATATGAGATTCTTATATCAGTGTATACCTGTAATAGCGATGCGCTAGTCATGAAAAAGACTCGAGTCTTTTAGTCGGTTATATTAAGACCAGCCACTTTTTACACGACTTAGCTCTAAAATTAACGACTCTAGCTGTTAGTGGTTTAAGCAACTGCAGTCCTTTACAAAGGTAGTTAAAAGTGCACTGTGACGAAAAGTATACAAAATGACTCTGTATTGAAGGTATACTTATATTTTTGTTCAATATTCTAACCATTAGTTGCATCAACACATGTCATACGACTATCGACTCCTCAGGCGATGAGTCGCCAGTCTTTTAGTCCTGAAAGGCTTCTATTTCACAAACAAGGAGACAAAAGACGAAAGGGACGCAGTTATGCGCAAGAGTGAGCGCGGTGTATTTGTATCTCATTCTAACGCTTAACTGCGTCCCTTTCGTCTTCTGTCTTTTGACTACCGTGAAATACCCCTTTAAGCTGTTTAAGTGCTCAATCTTTTACTTCAAAAGACTGACTAAAAAATCTAGTCTAATGATTAAAGGTTTGGGACTATAAGACTGTCAGTCATAAGGCGTGAAAAATTGGGCGAGTCTTTATTAAAAGCCTTGAAGACCGAGTCTTTTTTACCACTAGAAGCGCTTGTACAATGGCTTGTGCAGCGCCATGTGTTGTGATGTGTATGTGTGTGTGTGTGTGTGTGTGTGTGTTGCTATGAGTGTTGCTTGAGGCGCTGCAGCACGCAGGCCATGGTGTCGTCGATGTTGTCGAACACGGCCACTCCGGAGCGCTGCGCCAAGTCTTTGAGGTAGTGCCGCCCTCGGTTGTAATCCTTCACTGCTGCTTCGCTGTACTGGAAATAAATGTTAATTGTTAGATTATTTTACACTCCTCGCTATTCTCATTGTGATATTCGTAACTTGTGAAACGGTGTGTATGGTATGGTGTCACAACACTAGTTGAAAACATTTTTATTTGTTGTTATCAAATTGTAAATTCGAAGTGATTGGGGTGTATAAAATTTTGGCCCTTTAATGTACACTCATTAGAAATTTGCTGATATCTGTTCTCGTTGAATGTACTGTTATTTTAAATTAGAGCAAAGAAACTCTTGTTCGCACCCTTTTAGAGACGAAAAGTAATAAAGCAATAATAAACTATAGCTGACGAGACGAGAATTGAACATGTCCGTAACATCAGCTTCCTCATAGGTGATGGGATGATTCTACATATGCCAGTATTTAGGGCATAATTACAGCCTTCGAATATCCCAGTCTTAAAATAGGAGCCACAAACACTTGGCGAATATGAACCGTTTAGTGTGTGTCAGCTGGAGAGATGTCACCCCAGCTTACACAAGCAATACAGGCAAATCAGCGAGGATAGGATTTTGGACTATAGTCAGTAATTTAGGGCATAATGAGAGCACAAGGCAGGAAAAATCTGAACGATAATACACAAAAAGATTCGAAACTACGATTAAAAAACAGTGTGCAAGCTGGTGTTACGTCACTCCAGCTTGCACATGTGTAATAATGAAACTATCAATCGCAGAGTATTTATTTAAATGTCAAAATGTGAGGAATAATGGGAGCAATAGGCTCCAAAATTGTCATACTCCTGGTTAAAGTACTTTACGAGTTATAAGCCGTTGAATATGTGTCAGCTGATGTTACGTCACTCCAGCTTGCACATGTGTAATAATGAAACTATTGATCGCAGTTTTGATTTAAATGTCAAAACGTGAAGGATAATAGGAGCAACAGGCTCCAAAATTTTCAAATCTCTAAAGTTGCAGTTTCAAATCTCTAAGGCGCAGTGTATTTGCATCTCATTCTAACGCATAACCTCGTCCCTTTCGGCTCTCGGGTTTTGTCGAGAGTGTAGTGCCGGCTTAATTCCTCAATGATCGCGAGCAATTGTTTGCCCTGTGTGGTGTATGTGTAATGTGTATGTATGAGTATGGAGTGTTCGTTACCTGGTGTGCTTGTGCGGCGGGCGGCAGCATGGTCTGCACGAGCAGCACGGTGTTCCTTGGCCGCAGCCCCATGTAGTGCGCGGCGAGCACCATCACGGCGAAGCACGGCGCCTCCGCGCTCATCGAGAAGATCAGCATGCGCGACCCCAGCAGCAGGTCCTCGTCGTACGTGCCTGCGCCCACACAAACAACATGTTTATTATGACAACACTACACCAGGCGCCCGTCACTCCATGTACTTGCGCGCTATAACTACCTACCGCCCGGCCGAGCGGTCTCGGGCCGACCCAGGACCAATTCCCCATTCCCTCAACGTGTTAGTAGAGTGGCGCAATACGCGAGAGAGAGAGATGCAGCAACTACTTCTTTTCACCTAGCGCCGTGCGATCTGAATTGCACTTTATTATAACGAAGCTAGGGTTGCAATTTATATGAATTATGTCGCCTAGTGCAGATTCTGTAGGGACTACTATTTGGTATTCTGTGACTACACTGTGATCAGCTATATGTTTAACCAGATAGCCACTTTTCTACTAGAGTACTCTTCTAAAGACTGAAGCCGTAAAAACCGGCCTTTACACGCAAGATAGCATTTATTTTAGATCAATACAAAATTGGTAAAATACAATATACTTTACTGCACACTAACTAGAAAATACAATACAGTATATTACACAAAAAGGATAGTTTACAAATAGACGGACTTATTGCTGAGTAGCAATTTCTACCAGTCAACCAGAAGATAGTGATACGGGTCCGTGAAAACAACAGAATCCACTTCCAAAAAACTTCCAATAAAATTTTTAAGTATCAGTATAATTTAAATTTACAGTAATCCAAAATGGCGGCATAGGTGATCAAAACGCGCTGTTTGTATGAAGTGCCTGGCTAGTGGCTAGTGGGTACAATGTTAGCACAAACCTTTGAACGGCTGCGGAGTGACATCCTCGCTGACAGTGTAGAAGTCTGAAGCGCTGAGTCGGTCGGCGGGCTCGGCGGTGTGCGGGCGCTCCCTCAGCTGCACGTCCCCGGGGGGTGAGGGGGGCGAGGGGCGCGGCTTCTTGTCGTGGCGCGGCGACTCGGGGTGCGGCTGCGCGGAGCGGCGCGCGGGGCACGAGAACATGCGCGTGTAGTCGTTGGCGCGCGGGCTCACGTACGAGAAACCCTCGCGACGTAGTATTTCCTCAGGACGGGAGTTCGACTGTGGATGGACGAGGAAATATAAGTACAACACGCATACTGGGTACGGAATAGCCCCGTATAAAGTGTTCCTTCCCCTCTCTCATATCGCACCTAGCCTACATTGCCCTAGCGACGGGTGTTTGGACTAGGTCATGAATATAAGCACAGAATAGTAAGTGATCCTTTTTCTACTCCTGTGTCGCGATCAGTGTTTAAAGTAGGTGTCTTCTATGTGCATGTAAATATCAATCACGCGCCAACTCGTGTCTTGTAAGCGTCTGAGGCGAAAGATAATTTATTGTAAGGATTGGTTGGAAGTTATAATTATGCAGCGGCTTACTGAAAAACTTCGTAACGCCTCGCGCTTTGACTGGTCAATCGCTTGCTCCGTGCTTCCCGTGCACCGACGAGAACACAGTCGCTACGATGACGTCAAAGACTAGGTCTGTTGGTCTGCTGTGGTGAGTCCGTCGCTGTGGGGAGCTCTGTACTCAGTACTTACAGGGAAGGCGCCGCCGAGGTAGACGTCGTGCGTGGGCGCGCCCAGCATGGCCGGCAGCCGCTCGAGGCGCCGCTCCGTGCCCGGCGTGAACACCGAGTCGCCCGAAGACGCAGAGTCCGTCGCTGTGGGGAGCTCTGTACTCAGTACTTACAGGGAAGGCGCCGCCGAGGTAGACGTCGTGCGTGGGCGCGCCCAGCATGGCCGGCAGCCGCTCGAGGCGCCGCTCCGTGCCCGGCGTGAACACCGAGTCGCCCGAAGACGCAGAGTCCGTCGCTGTGGGGAGCTCTGTACTCAGTACTTACAGGGAAGGCGCCGCCGAGGTAGACGTCGTGCGTGGGCGCGCCCAGCATGGCCGGCAGCCGCTCGAGGCGCCGCTCCGTGCCCGGCGTGAACACCGAGTCGCCCGAAGACGCAGAGTCCGTCGCTGTGGGGAGCTCTGTACTCAGTACTTACAGGGAAGGCGCCGCCGAGGTAGACGTCGTGCGTGGGCGCGCCCAGCATGGCCGGCAGCCGCTCGAGGCGCCGCTCCGTGCCCGGCGTGAACACCGAGTCGCCCGAAGACGCAGAGTCCGTCGCTGTGGGGAGCTCTGTACTCAGTACTTACAGGGAAGGCGCCGCCGAGGTAGACGTCGTGCGTGGGCGCGCCCAGCATGGCCGGCAGCCGCTCGAGGCGCCGCTCCGTGCCCGGCGTGAACACCGAGTCGCCCGAAGACGCAGAGTCCGTCGCTGTGGGGAGCTCTGTACTCAGTACTTACAGGGAAGGCGCCGCCGAGGTAGACGTCGTGCGTGGGCGCGCCCAGCATGGCCGGCAGCCGCTCGAGGCGCCGCTCCGTGCCCGGCGTGAACACCGAGTCGCCCGAAGACGCAGAGTCCGTCGCTGTGGGGAGCTCTGTACTCAGTACTTACAGGGAAGGCGCCGCCGAGGTAGACGTCGTGCGTGGGCGCGCCCAGCATGGCCGGCAGCCGCTCGAGGCGCCGCTCCGTGCCCGGCGTGAACACCGAGTCGCCCGAAGACGCAGAGTCCGTCGCTGTGGGGGAACCCTCCGTCGGCGCGCGGGAACCGTTGTTCTGGAAACACACACATCATTTATTATTCTTCTTCTTTCGAGTCAACAGCTAACTCATAATAATAGTCTCGGGTCAAACCTAAATACGAATAATGTTGTTGCTTGTCAGTAATAAGGACCAACTAACGCGTAATTTCATGGAAAACTGAAACTGGATAAGTCTTTTAAAATAATTATGTTCCTTATGCCTCTGACATGAATTGTATGTAATTGCTTAAGTATGCACTTAGGTGGTAAGGATGGGATATTTTCCAGTCTACGACGGAGTTGCTCCAGTTCTAATGACATTTACTAACTACCCTGCAATTTGCTGTAATTTATTCAGCGGTTTAGGTCTCTTTCTGATTTCGCTTCTTATTCATGTCTCTCGACAGTGTTGGTGTTCTAAGTCCCACGTTTTTTTTTTATTCAAGTCTCTCGACAGTGTTGGTGTTCTTAGTTCCACTTTCGTTTTTTTTTTTTTTTTAATTGCCCTATGCTTGTGTCGTAAAGGTACGACCAATCAAGCTTCACCGGACTTAAAGTTCCACTCGCTTACCTTAGGAATGTACAGGCCGAGTTTCCGTCCATAAGCTCTGAGGCGCGAGTTGTACGCGTGCAGGCCGTTGTCGCGCGCCGCGGGCCGCTCGTCCGCCTCCGCGCCCGCCCCCGCTCCCGCCACCGCCGCCGCACCTCCCGCCTCCGTCTCCTGCGGGCTACGGCCCAGCCCGTACTCTGTTGACAACCAAACAGTTCAACAAACGATCGCCGAGTCTTGCTGATGCGATCAACCAGGATTTATACAGGGTAAGAAGTGTCATAGATGAGGAAGTAGCCATTTTCATTATAACTTGTAGAGTAAGAGAGGTTACGCTACTTCGAACCGATACTTTTCGGATTCGAATCGGATACTGCGTAACTACTCTAAATTGCGCGACACTAAAGAGACTTTTCAGTACTGACATAAATCGATTAGGAGTCTATCGAAGAATATTTTTAAATTGGTCAGACTTGTTTGATTTGAAGAATATTTTGTTCAATCATATAAATCATGACGGGATTTGTACTGATCTATGTTCGTACGAGTATGTTATATGGTTTCAGCAATCAGAACGCACAATAGAAAATGTCAAAATTAAAATAACCCCCAATAACCCCTAGCCTACAAGGCGCGAGTTCACAGACATGGGAAAGAGTGGATAAAAATAAGAGAAAACAGGCGCAATCTGTGTTACATTACAGACTGCATGGGTTCGCTCGCACCTTAATTATTTTATTAGATATCCGATTTTGTAATATTACTTAATCTTTTTCATTAATTTTATTTACATTCTTTAGTGACATTTTGTCACGGACGTAAATCAATCTCAACGTTATTGGGGAGCAATAAACCATAAACCTCTATGCATAAAAAAATGCCGTGTATAAAACAAATATTTTGACTGAGTTTTGCTTTATGATAAAGTGGACTACAGTGTGGTGTCTTATAAACATAGTATTCATCAGTGCCTGTATAAGAACTTCATAGTTAGATGAGTAAATAAGTATCCATAAAATTTGGTCATGATGTCATGAAAATATTAGTACAAGACTTATTTTGCAACAGAAAAACACGGAGAAGTAGTAAACAAACAACTCAAAAGACCACAACGAAAACATATAACTGTAAGCAAATTAGATTTTCTTCATGGAAATGAGAGAAATGTATTATCTTGAACTGATAAGATAAGCGATGTGTACGTACAGCAGTTACGTCAGATGGGTATCTCCATTTTCCACGGCGCATATAAGATGATAATGAAAACGACGATAAGCGATTATTCAGACCAGAACAAATTAAAAGGAAAACATATGAGGATGAATGAATACTCGTCACTGAAAAGACCACTCATAAAACTCGACAAATTCGTACGTTAGATATTGTTTCTAGTGAAAACGAAGTGATGTTATCTGTGCTTACACAGGCTTACTTTTATTGCAGTGCCTATGTTGATTAGACCGCCAACACGCAAAATTTTGTGTTGTGTATCGATTCATATTCCTTAGGAAAATGTTGTTGTATATTATGACGGTTTAGATTAGATACCGCTTAATAATTATTGAAATGTTAAAAAAATGGTTTTACTGCAACATTTTGTACGTCACAGCACAAACCGCTATACGTAATTTGTGGTCACAGTTAAAATGTCAACTCAGCTTTTGCTAGAGGACAGACCACAAGGATGTTTTGAGGGTAAACTTAGATGGAAAGTTCCGTACGTATTTGTTGATTTCAGTTAAGGATGAAGCAATGAATCGATGATGAAAACAGTGAATCTACCGGAACGCACCAGGGAAGGTAAACCGATCACAGAACGAGCGGAACGCCCGGCGGACGCGCGCCGCCATTCCGCCGCCGCACGCGCGCGCCGGCCCTGAACAAACACACTTATCAACCCACCACCACCACCACCTACAAGCTACATGTTTAGTCACTGGAACACCACCAAATGCACGGAGCGGATACCTAGAGGAGCTGCCTTATGTTTGTATCAAGTGACTATGATATGACTAGTCTTTATTAAGATTGATTATAGAAGTAGAAATTCATTAAATTATTTAGCACAACAAGGTCTAGTTCTCAAAATTTTCATTTAGTTTTTAATAGAATTTGACTTCCCGCCACCGTTTCGCGGTGATGACAAAATATGGACTTACAAACTAGGTATCAGGGCAGTTCCTCTACGTTCGTCCGTAATGTTAGAGACTCACCCGCATCGGTGGCGAGCTCGGCGACGGCCGCGCAGAACGTCTCGAAGTCTACCAAGTCCTGGGTAGGCGGTAAGCAGCGGTCGGCGACCTCCCTCTGCACGCGCGTCATCTCGCGCAGCGCGTCCACGGCGCGGGCGCGGGGCAGCCGCGGGGCGCGGTCGCCGGCCGCGTCGAAGGCACGCTTCAGCCGCAGGATGGTGTGTCCTAGAGACTGCCGCGGATGTGTGCGGGCGCCCCTCAGTACTGCCCGCGCACAGCGCAGCGCCGCGGGGATGTCAGTAAAAGCTGGCAACCCCCTCCGCTCCACCGCCTCCTGCAGCGTAGCGCGCGCTCGAGACAGCTCTACGTACTCCCTGCAACCACCGCCCCGTTGTAACACACCCATACACCAGCGATGAGATCATTCCACACATAAATCTGCGCCGGTCACCGCATAAATTATCATAGCAGCGTTTGATAAAAATAATCGTTGTTGAACACGATTAAACATAATCGCTTGATCAATTTGCATATTTATCATAACGTATGGACAAGCAATTTCCTTTTTTTTATATACTCAGGTGGATAAATCATGACTATGTCAAAGTAAATTATTTATTGCGATTAGAATACTTGTCTTATTTTCCAGTGCAGAAACAAATTAATTCAGAAGGTCAAAGCACTTGAGCTGCATTTCATTTTAACATTATACATATAACTATTAATAACGATAGATCTAAAGTCGGCACGCAGAGAATCTGTATAACACAGAAGTATCATCGATAGAAAACCTGGTCGATTATTTGGTGCGATGAATAGAAGGCTTTTGTGAGACCTAATTGTTGTGGAGATCTTTGAGGAAGGCCTTTATCCAGCGTCTTCCAGCTTAAATGATGATGAATGCAGCCGCCACACGTGCTATAAGTCGCGCGTGCTCTAAGTAAACAATGAATACTAACGTGTCATCGATGGTCTCCTTGCCGATGGTCTGATGCCGCGAGTAGGGTCGCAGCACCAGCAGCAGGTCTCTTGGCGCGGCGGCCAGATGTGCCGCTTCCACGGCCGCGGCCACGGCGCGAGTCTCGCTGTCTAACACGAACAGCAGCGCCCGCGCCGCCGCTTTCGCGCGGTACTCCAGCTCCATTAGCTCTGACGACCAGTCCTCCACTTGCTGACAAACATTATAGCGTTATTTAAAGTGCCTTTGATAATAAAAAGGCTTTAAAATAGTAATAGGGAAGTGTCCTGCAAAAAAGAAATCGATTCTAATTAGTCCGTCAGTTAGATTATCAAAAAAAATTGAACACGTACTTTTCCTTTTCAATTTGACGAACATATATCGCTTAAAAATGTAGAAGAGTGCTATGACGTCACTTTTTCCGTACAATTTGCATGGCGGCGTGTAGTCACTGGAAATTTCAAAATGCTGTATCGTCGGCATTTTTCGTTTGCCAGACAAAAAAAAGTGTACATAATTTTTTTTGTAATCTAACTGACGAACTAATTAGATTTTTTTAGGACACTTCCTTATTGAATAACAACACAATCTGCTTACAAATGTGGGCTTCGAGGTTAACCAACCTCACAAACCCTGTTTTCAGAATTATTGAGCTGTCTTAAGGCTTCTGATATGGCTCGTGTAACGACTAGTAGCCGAGATCAGCGGCTTTAGTACGGGCCTTCCGAAGCATAAATCGTTTTTCTTTCCGGACAATCAGGTAATTCAGTCTGCGATGTCTTAACCAAACTAGGAAAGTCTCACAAAAGTTGTATTTGGTCGACGAATGCTCTACCTAACATCTATAGTTCTTTTTTTTTTTTGAATTGACTTATGCTTTTGTCGAAAAGGTACGACCAATCAAGCTTCACCGGACTTAATCTATAGTTCAAATGACCTTTTGATTGATTTTTATTTTATTTATTTATTATTTTCTACCGGGATTCAAACCATTTCATCCATCATGCATGAGATATAACCCGAACGCTCGTTACATCGACGTAATAAATAATAAGCTTCATCAGATTCGACAGCGATTTGGAGGTCAAGCAAAGCACTAAGTTGCTATCTTACGACTTCAAACATAAGTATTTATTATGTTATGTTTTGTAGTATATTTAATTGGTAAGTGTTTCGTACACAATAATGAAATAAGTTGATGTGCTCAAAAAGAATATTGGTTATGGAAAGGATTGGCTTTTGGCTATTGGCTACTTATTAATTTACGAGTAAAATAATGTTGAAATGATGAAAAGAGATAAGTAATCGGTCAGTCAGTACAGAGTACTCAATCGAATTCCATATTATATTTTGTGCATTTTTATAATAACAAATGAAGTAATTGGCTTATCGATATAATATAAAAATGTCATATATGTAGTATGTTTATCTACTATCGTCATTGATAGATAACTTTTCATTAAATGGCTCACAATCGTCGAAAGGAAGTAAGCAGTTTGTTTGATTATTAAATGAAAAGAACAAAGTTGTTGTTGAGACTGATACATTCGTGTCTTGGGTCTTGATGGCAATCTCCTACATGAAAACTTTATAAAACCAAAATTAAAACTTTAAATTCATATGCAATTATACAGGGCGTCCCACGGCTATGCCACATGGAGGGAAAGTACCTTAAATATTGTAGATAGAACATTTTACTGAAAGAAGACTTTATTTTATTTCTAAAAACTATTAAAACTGCATTCATACATTTTTTTTATAATTACATGGTTGAACCGGGAATCGAACCCGCTATACAAGGAAAAAAAATATCCTGCAGTTTTATTATACCGAAAGAAAGGCTTCATCATAAGGGTTATTTTTTGCTAAATAACATAGTGTCAGAAATAAAAGGAAGACTATGTATTTTAACATTTTTAATACAAAATTTATCAAATGCTCAAAATGATCCGCTGTTGAATACAAAGTCGCACTCTTTTTGATTATTTCACTCCCTGTCGATTTTTTTATCTTGTTGTGGTGGATATTTAGAATAATACTTCTAAGTTCTGTTTGTAGCTGGTGGACACTTTCATACCGCTTCTTGTAAACTAATTTTTTTACATAACCTCATAAAATAATATCGAACGTGGTTAGATCTGGCGATCTCGGCGGTCACATAAAATGTTAAAATTCATAGTCTTCCTTTTATTTCTGACACTATGTTATTTAGCAAAAAATAATCCTTATGATGAAGCCTTTCGATTGGTATGATAAAACTGCAGGCTGTTTTTTTTTTCTCGTGTAGCGGGTTCGATTCCCGTTTCAACCAGGTAATTATTAAAAAATGTATGAATGCAGTTTTAATAGTTTTTAGAAATAAAATAATGTCTTCTTTCAGTAAAATGTTCTATCTACAATATTTAAGGTACTTCCCCTCCATGTGGCATAGCCGTGGGACGCCCTGTATAGTACGTACTAAATAAGATTTGCAATTTAATTTCATTCTAAAAATGTTCACAAATATGATATTCATTACTTCGGAGTATACGTCATGTCTACATAGTAAACGATAAATAACTATTCTACTTGATATCAAATAACAGTTCGTACCCAAATTGCATATTTTTACGTTCAGAACATCTTTCCTACGTAATAAAATATATTAGTCGATTTAATTTATTTAATGGTAGTGGTCGATGAATGACTAAACATTTTATCTTTGCATTCACACCCGACTATGGAATGTCGCTATTAGAATTTGTAATCAGCTTTTAATAAATACGTATAAAAACAGCGGCCTACACAAAAGTTTTATTTGGTCAATGATTAACATCTAAGTCAATCAATTTAGTCACTATGGTGTTTAATTAGCATTAAAAGCACAAACAATACACATTATTGAACTCGTTTGCTTTATAGGAATAACAAAGTTTTTTCCACCTGGAGCTTAGTGTATGACATTGTTTGATTGAAGGAATTGATTCATTGTTTGTTCAAACTACCGGTCACCGGTATAAATAATTACTGAATTACTGGCGCTTGCGTGCTAACTACTTCTAGTCTTGGTAGTGTTATTATCATCACATCACTATAATTTCAGCCAAGACACGTTCAGTGCTGGACTAACTAAGACACCTTCAGAGTTCTCTACAAGGACCTGTACCGCGCTGCACGCATCCAGCTTGTACACGCGATCCTAATATATACAGTCAAGTCATCATCACCAGGCTCAATTGACTAGGAGTCGAATTGGTCGCTATGCATGGCCGAAAACAGTCAGACATAATTATCATCACTACATGGTCGCAAACATGGTTAGACTGACCGGTCGGTCTAACTTGCAGGGGGCTTGCACACACACAATGTCCTTCGATGCGTGATAGTCATTCGAGAAGAGTCCAGCCTTCTTATGAGGCTTACCGCAGTATTATCAGCGAAAACGTTACAAGAACAGCGTGTACGAAAATGTGCGTGCTTTTATTTATTTTTAACTCGCCATTTATGTGACCCCTTTTCTTGGGATATGGTTGCCGAAAAGGCTCTACTGAAAAACAGCGTCTATTTCTCTTGAGGTAGACATATTATGTCGAGTCGTGACGCTTTCACTGTTGTGCCCTATTGCATACTATACTTAGTGTAGGTGTAGTATAAGTTTGAGTCTACATTTTAGTATTAGTTACGTCACAACAGAATGATTTATTTGTTGCTTTCTTAGTGTAGTCATAGAAACTTACTGGGTTGAAATATGTGATGCCCATCCTATTTAGCATTGGAATAGCGATGTCCGATCTCCATGTGGTGGGGTTACACGACCCGCCCAGAAACACCTCGTATGGCTGCGGAGATGCTTCGCTGCCTGAAATTGGGAAAATCTCGTATTGTAATAAGCAAGCACTATAAATAAATAATAATCTGTGTAGAAAAATATATGACTCATAGACTGACTCATAAATACTCTTAAATATCAAGCAAAAATATTTTTTGTTTATCTATGTTTATAACTTAAGGAACATAGAACTCTTATAGTAATTAAAAAATTCTCAACGATAAGTCCGATATAGAACGTGTTTCTCATTTTATTTTGTAATCAAATACGGGGTATCGCACATCCCACATGACACGACAGAACTATTTATGTACCTAAATATTTTATCGCGCCTAATTTAGGGTCAAGGGATTTGAGCATACCACATACTATATAGCTTTACAATTTAAAATTTAAATCCATAATAAGATAGCTAAAGTAACAATCATAGAGACAAACTTAATCTTTAGAAAATATTATCTTAGCCATGTATGTATTCTATGGCCATTGAAGTACTTTTCAATAAACACTGAGATCACTGAGGCGGTCGTTCCGTTCTTTAATCCGGTTTAATGGGTGCCTTATGCTAATCATTTCATGCAGTCATTTATCATTTTAATAGCTCTAGTATACGTATAGCGATCTTTTTAAACCAACTTATTTACGACTATAACTATTCTCCTTTTAAATACATGTATGATAGATAAGGATAACATAAACATCACGTGCAGGAACACATAACCTACGCTTTTGTGTTGAATTTAAACCATACTTCGTCAGCACTATGAATAATCCCTTTTAATATAAAGTGAGTAATATAAGGAAGGGAACACCCATTCTGCGTTTTAATTATTTCATAATTAAACGTCACGAGAATTGCTAGATCATCTCTGGAATTATTTTTGTACTAAGGCAAAGATACTTATGTGCACAATGTCACATCGCATAGCTGACCCTATTTCTAGGATGAGTTAAAGGCACGCAAAAGAAGAACAGTTAATTGTCAACAATTTGTAGTGTTGTGGGACACGCAACAGTGCGTGAGTTCAAACCACAGCAAGCGAGAGGGGTCTTATTAAGATTGAACCAATTAACGCGAGTTATGTTTACTACCAGCAATCGAATATAATATTTTGCATAAATGTGGAAAGTATTTACACGATTTACGAGTATTAAGTAAGGTCGTAAGGACATAAGTTATTTAAGGATTCTGACTTCCAACACAGGTAAATACGTTGAAGAACAAAAATAGAACAATGTTCCATAAAGAATGACTGACGAATATGAATCCTCATTGGGTTAGTTAGAAAGTAGGTGAGGTGAGTGGCATGGCTCGTCCGTTCAACTACCGCAGCGGTACTCATACAGGCTGATGATTGATGAGTATCGACTGAGTGGGCGCACCACTGAACAATAATCCGCTTTAGACACCCACTACTACTACGGCGAATTCCAAAAATGGTCTTCTCTACCATAATTGATTCTTTGATACAGGCAGTAAAATTTAAAATAGATTTAGAAGAAATTAGAAAGTGCCTGTCCCAAAGAAAAAATGTTGCTAACCTAAGACAAAATTTTACAATTTAAAAACAAATCTGAGTTATTAGACTGAATGTGTGTGTATGACACTTCATTCATGTTTATACCCTCTGTGTTGGTGGGAACACATCAGTGGCCAAACAACACATTAATCCAATTCGGTATTCTCGTTCAATGCCAAAACAAAAACGTAAACAGACCGTGGACAACAAAACGAACGCAGAGGAAACAGCTCTTCCTTAGCCAGAAGGTCTTCACAAGTAGAAAAGCCGATGGTGAGTAAACACAATATTTCACAAAACACAAGACATTTGCCAAAACTCACTTGACGATTTCTGTTTTTTAGACACTTCAACAAAAGTTTACGATTTGTAAAGAGCGATAGAAACGTGTTTAAATAGTGGGTGGCTAATAATATTGGATCGTGGATGAGGCGGTGACCTAATGATTGCGAAAATAAACTTTGTGTGCGGATGACAATATTTATGAAGTTTGGAGACGTACAGGGTACTATCATCGTAGTCGGCGGCATGGCTGCGTGTGCGCCGGTGCGCGCTGTCCACCGGCGGACGGTCGGCGGCCAACTGACGCGCCAGATGCGCCAGACCAGACCCACTCTCCTCATACACTAGCCAATTCCGCATCTTAAATACTTGATATTCTCCTATACTACCAAAGGTACTCTATTGTAAACACAGGTAACTATTCAATGGGCCTGACACATAGTATCTTGTTTAACTAAACTATCTGTTGGTATCTTCTGATAGAACTGAGGATCTTACTTGGTGCCGTTCATCTGTAGAGTAAAGACGACTAACATCATCAAAATTGCAGACATCTTGATTAGATTATTATATACAAATCTCATACTATAGAAGCGTGCCTTACCCCTAAACAAACTAGGATATTCTATGAATAACTAAACTAAACCAGCCGTGGTCTTCGTCCATTGCAATGCATCATACATAATTAGGTACGATAAGTTATTTATTAGTCAAGTGTGTTATTTTAAATGTTTGTAATGGAAACAATATTTATAAGTGTTATATTTATTGACTATAATTTGATGTAAAATATTTTATGTTATTGATAAGATATAAATATCTAGAGCAAACACTAAATAAAATGTCAATAAGTATGCACCTATTATATTTATTTTATTCGCTACATCTTGTAGTTGAATATGATTATAGAAAATAGATATAGCAGAAGTGGCAAAGATTAAAATTTTGATCCACACTCTACAGGTAAATATAAATGTAGATGGAGTTAAGAATACGTAAGTACTTTAGTCATTTTGCGGAACAAAGTCTTCCGGGAGATAAGGAAACTGACGCTGACGCGCGACAGTTATTTACATATTATACATACATTATATTGGATGTTGTGATTGTGCTACTGTGCCCAAAGGTCTAACAAGCTTAAGCTATCAACTGGGAAGTATTCTAGTTATATTCTATAAATCATTTATTTCAAAAGCATGTTATTAAAATAGATGTTGATTTTATTATTTTTATTAAGTTACAAGAATCATTTAAATACATACAAGAAACATAAAAAAAATATCGTATTGTATAATGCGGCCATGGCTTTTATAAATTGTTTGTATAAAAGATTTGTTGTTGTTTGTTTTAAAGATTTGTTGATCCCATTTTTGATATCGTGATACTAATGCCAAATCACGAAAATCATGAAAATTGGTCGTTCTATTATAAAGCACTAGCGGCTCGATAAATCTGACATCAGCACATAAGGTTGGTCGGTGACCTAACTATACTAACTAACCCATACGATTAAGAAGACCATAGCATAAACATTATTATGTACATCATCGGTTAAAAACTTGACTTTAGTTAGTAAACGAATGGTTATGTTTTCTTTCAGTATGTACTTAATCTTAGCTGGGGTGTTTTATTATAATTTCATATGAAGTTTTTGTTAGTAGGTAACTAGCAGAGAGCGTTAAAAAGTTAAAATTGAAGCATATCAAATTTCTGCTGCATGGATCTCTAATACGAGTAATTAGTTTCCTGATAACTTAAAGTTGTCCTGTTTTATATTTATAACCTTTTAGGCTAGCTGTATGTTTTGATCAGTTTATCGAATAATGATTAGATATTTTATATTGTATTGTACGACGAGATTGGCATGATCTTAATTTTGTTATGGTGTAAGCTATGGGAATGCGGCCTAATAGTTAGTTCATTTTAAAAGCTTTGAAAGAGAATCAAAACTTTCAGTATCTTATCCGATGTCTCTGACTTCCTGATAAGGCGAGAAATATTGAAGTCTTAACCCTGTATTGTTCAGTTTATTTACTAACAAGTGCGTATTGTTTATTTGTTAGCGTCCAATTTAGGCGACGAATGTCAGACGCACGAGGCGGCAACGACGTCTGATCAATCCGTGGGTGGATGACTGACTATAGAAGGTCGACCGAATGCACACATATTAAGACGATCAAGTTGAACCAAAAGCACAGAATACCAAATAGTAGATAGAATACAAAACACGCTGCGCGCGAGCCATATCGCTGTCTTGTACTCGTTTCCGTGATCCGCTTATAGTTTGCGTTTGCGCGGAAGAGGCAAGAGCCTCGCGGAGCGGAGGTCACTCATGGCATAATGTTTACCTTTTTAGGAATATGCGGAATTATACTTTTAATCCTCAGATATCGTTTCCTTCTAAATTTGGTAAGAGATCAACTATAAATTTATCTGAGATCATTAATGAATTGATCTAGCTTACTTAACGTAATATAAGTTTTGTAAGTGCCTATTTTTAAACCTATCGTAACGCATGATCAATAATAATTAGCAAAGTTTACATCTAGGTATCATACTGATCACGCGCATCAATCGATTACAAGTCCGTTGGTTATTGTATCATATCAGCTTTACCTGAGCTCATCCTATTATTATACATTAGTCAGATACATAGAGGATTGACGTAAATCGGACACATCCGAGCCTCGGGTGCAAAGACTGCAAAGCCCAGCGATCAACGTTAGCCGATTGTGTAACCCCTGGGGCAATTACACTTAGCGATGAGCACATACAACACGAATGTGGATGCACTAAGGACCATCATTGCTACACAACGTGACTCGGAAGTGCATCAGAAATAATCAGAATACGCAAGTATCAACATCACATCATCTTATCGTCAGAGCCCATTCACTATTGGCATCGAATTGACAGTTCCTGACAAACTTTTCAATCGAGACAGTCCGGCTATTGACAACTTGTCAGGTTGCTTATCGTTAATGGATTTATTAACATTGTTAGGTGCGTGTTTATTAGATCGATTGTGTTTCCGTAATAACGCGCCAAAGCTCCATTTGTATGGTCTGCAATAAACCGGTTCTAAACGCGAATGATCGTGACTTGTTACTTTACTTATTGGATTTAAAATTACTTTAAATTATAAGAATATCAAATCTTTTGGTAATATTAATGCAATTTATAAACGCTATTAAAGGAGCGTTTCTTGATGGTTAGAAAATATTTAGATTAGATGTTATAAGGTACTGACAAGTTCTAGAAGTTTAATTTTGTACAGTCTACAAATTAATCATAATTCATAATTATAATAATGACCATAAGATGGCGGAAACGTTCGAGTATAGTCATGTGAATATCATACATTATTAGCGATGTGCTTTCGTATGTTTATAAAAGTACAAACAGAAATTAGAAGTATACGTTGAAGAAAAACCCAATCTAATCGTCAAAAACGTCATTGTACATTTTCAATAAGAAATAATTTGAATAATGAGTACTTGCGGCGGCGAGGTGAACGGTTAAGGCAGGCGATTGAGTGCGCAATAGGGCAAAGTAATTATTGATTGAATATTTGAATCAAAGCATGTTTATAATGGCTATTGGAGGATGGGACGAGCATGACGGACGGATAGGCGGCAGACAAGGCGTGGGCAGCGTGCTAGCGACACTGAACTTTAATACTGCAGCGTAGTGAGAGCTAGCAGGGAGGGCCTACCGGCGAGTATTTCTGGATTGGTACCGTGCGGAAAGTTAGTCACGATTCACGATTTGTCCGACCGCGGAAAGCTGTCTCTGATCGACCTTCCGCAACGCGTCCTCAAACGAAGAAACACGCGAAACGTCATGCGGAAGTTTACGATTTATTGCTTACAATGCAAGTATATTAAAAGTGTTTCACATTCAATTTACTTTGGACCTGTAAAATGTTTACTGCCAATATATTTACAAATAGGGAAACGGAAGGAAACATTGTAAAAGCGGTTGTCATAAAAACAAGTGAATTTACCATTTATGTGTTTTCCTGGCGTGTCCTTGTCGCGATTCTCCCTGTCGACGCTCCATAGAGGCGACTCCGGCTTCGTGGGGGTCCTGCACACAAATCACAGCTTGATAAGAATCTTTTTACTAAACCATAAAAAAGAACATTTACTTCATATTATTTGCACATACAGTCTTCAAAAAGAAGAAAAGCAAGGTTTGTTCAACTCTGATCTGGTTTGCAGTTAAGGTCTTATTTTCCTAAACCAGTATCTCTCTCTGCCGCATTTCTTTGTGCGAACATCGTATGTTTGATTCTCGAAAGCATAGTCACCTTCAGGCTTAATAATAAAGTCACGTCAGTTCCAGAAAGCAGGTCAAGCAATTAGCCCTAAATTTCCGTGTCCTGCGAAAAGAGCAAGTTGTATGCAGAATGTGATTCAGAGTATGACAAATGTGTCATTATTGTAAGGCGCTCACAGGTCAACGCCCGCGGCAAGAGGCAGCGGCAAAGCCTGGAGGTTCAAGACCGGGTATCCATACGTGGCCTGACCGTCCGCGTTCACGTCATCGACGTATTTAAACTGATTCACGGCGTACTTGCAAGGGCAAGCGGCTTGCACTGTCAGATGAGACCGCAACTAAATTATTTGGATAAAGAATTAGTATGCAAAAATAATAGATTATGGCTTAATTTGAAATTTATGGAGCCATTCGCAAAAACTAAATATTACAAGTACCTACATACTCAAAAGACACAGTAAATTAGACTCGCAAAACATACGCACTCTTAACGTATCAATTTTTTTTTGTGGGTTGTAGACATTATGAAAAAAGAAGTTGACATTTTAGAAAGTGTACATTATGGGAAGTGTACATTATGAACCGAGAGGGTAGACCCTTACGTAAGAGCATTGAACCACCGAAGGCAAAGAAAGCACTTGCGAAATTATTTGGGAAGATTCGATAAGCACCAGATATATTGGAATAACGTGTTTTCTTATCGACATATCAAAGTATGAGATAACGATTTTGTAAACCATACGTATAGGCAGTTTCGTAGAGTTGATGATGTAACCAGCAAAGCCATCACGATCCACGACCAGGACACGTTCTCAAGATCTGTATCTTCCTGTATTCGTGCATGATATTATGGTACATATAATATTATGCACGTTGCGTCTTGTGTATGTTAATTGAGATATCCCATCCCATTAGTTAGATTGATAACCGCAATTATGTAAATTATAATGATTTTGTACAAGTCACTGAAATTATACACAATACAAAAAAAAAAATATCTGAGAAAAATTTATTAAAAATTGTACCTGGCTAAAATACAAAAGTACTGTGTGTCCCTAATGAAATAATTACTCTACACGCAGTAAATCCATTCCATAATCATTAATACGTAAATTAATAAACATACGATTCATCACACATCTTTTCAAACAGAAGTAAATGCAATTATTATTATTTTTTAATTAAATTGATGAAATCTTTCATTTATAAACGTATTATTATAACGTATAACATATTATGTCGAAGTGTCGAAGAAAGGTTATTCTCAAAACAAACATACCTAATAATTAGGTCGCGATTTGTGCAATTAATTAGTAATATAATGGTAATATAATAATAATAGCTATATCGCGACATATTTTGTTATTGATGTATCAAAGTGTTAGATAAGAATGCGCAAACCATAATGTAGTATAGGCTGTATAGTGTAGCAGCTAGTGTGGTATGGTACCATAGTAAATAGCATCGGTGGCCAAATGGCTAGGGCTATGTGTGTAGGCTACAGCCTGTAGCAGGTTTTCTTTTCAGTAGGGAAGAGCGGGGAAGATTCAACACGTACCATTTTCGACGTAAACAAAACACTGGCAAAGAAATTCAAAGGTTGTGTGTGAAGTTGAGCAACCCGCTTGGGTCACCGTGTTCGACTAAGGGCTATTCACCCTGATTCAGGTTCCTCGGTGGCCGGTGGGGACACAAAATGGGCTGTTAATTACTGCTCAAATTTGTCTATGTACTTATTGTAATATTTATGTGTTTTTTTTTGGTGTCAATAAAGAATATTTGTATTGTATTGTATTGTATGGTACTTACTGTCTAGCTTGTCGCGAGCATCGCCGCAGCTCAGCAGCAAACACGCAGAATTCACCAAACGTCAACGTGAGCGACTTTCGTCGCGCGCATTGCCGGGCACACACTAGCATCTCGAACACTGCAACAAAATACAATTTACTTTGATTTGTTTACTCAAAACGCAAAGGACTGAGCGCTCTGTAAAGGTACGCAGAGTGACCGATTTGTTATCACGATCACTACATAGTATAAAACAAAGTCGCTTTCTCTGTCCCTATGTCCCTTTGTACGCTTAAATCTTTAAAACTACGCAACGGATTTTGATGCGGTTTTTTTTAATAGATAGAGGGATTCAAGAGGAAGGTTTATATCTATAATACATGCATAATATACTCAAGAATAACCCACAATAACCATTTTCCCGTGCGGAGCCGGGGCGGGTCGCTAGTTATGAATAAGACAGAAAAGCGAGAGCCAATTTTAATTAAATGTCTAATTTGAAGATATTCCCGCTTATATTCCTTACTTTACATGAAATTCATACCTTTAGGTACTCGTATTTAAGTTTTCACAAAAAAAAACCGATGGGGTGAATCAAACATAACTATGACATTGCAACTTTTAAATAATTACAGGTATCCAGTCGGTAAGTACTTTTTACCTGGACACAATTCCGAATTTAATGAAATTTTGGGATATGGTTTGTGGTAGGTGTGGGGTGCGGAATCTGAGTTTTCGACCTCGAGGGGCCTGTGGAAAATGGAGGGGGGGGCAAAAACCTCAAAATTTTCGGACTTTTTTTCGGTTTTTCGCGTATAGCTTCTAAACCATGCGTTTCTCAAAAAAAACATTTAAGACAACGTTGTAGATCATTAAATTTCCTTTAATTTTCATTGGTAAAACTTCTTTTTTGACCCAATATTTACCGAGATACAGCAATTTAAAAACGGACCAATTTTCTCAAAATATAAAAAACCTACAAAAATTCAGTATTTTGCCTCATTACTTTCATCTTTCATAAGAAAGCTCAAAGTCACCCAAAGAGCGATGGACAGGGCTATGCTTGGAGTTTCCTTGCGTGATCGAATCAGGAATGATGAGATCCGCAGGCGAACCAGAGTCACCGACATAGCCCGAAGAATCGCTAAACTTAAGTGGCAATGGGCTGGGCACATTGCACGTAGTACCGACGGCCGTTGGGGCAGAAAGGTTCTTGAATGGCGACCGCGCGCCGGAAGACGTAGTGTGGGCAGGCCCCCCACGAGGTGGACCGACGATCTGGTGAGGGTCGCGGGAAGCCGCTGGATGCGGGCAGCGCAGGACCGATCATTGTGGAGATCCTTGGGGGAGGCCTTTGTCCAGCAGTGGACGTCTTTCGGCTGAGATGATGATGATGACTTTCATCTTTCATCGTATCTATGTAAACTTAAATGCTATCTAACACCCTTGCCCCCCCCTAGTGTACCCTCTGACCCACTTCAACCGAAATGTATTCATATAGGTAGGTCACATTCATTTGTGATTGTAAAGAATGACGTCCAACCTCAATGAGTGAAACCCTTATCCCACAAACCACGTCCCCACTTCTTCAAGATATGCATACTGAACCGAGATACTGAACTATATTTTTCTATCATTCTATCTATCAAAGACATTTTAATTCAATTTTATTTTATTTTATTTTATTAGGGTGATTTACAGCCAATAACACAAATAGCTTACAATTTAGATATAAGACAACGCCAATTACAAATCTCCACCAATACATGATAAAATGGGTTTGACTGGGAAAACAAAGATATTATTATACACTATAATTAACTTACACAAGTCTAGAAAAATTGGTAAATGACTAAACCTTGTCAAAATAGTCACTAGCAAGTTTATGCTTGATGTTGGTATCACTTGCGAAAGGTACATCAATAATGGACGATACATCATCACAAGCTCTGGTCACTCTAATGAAAAATGATTGTTTTCTATAGTTTGTTCTCGCAAATGGAATGTGAAGCAAAGAACGTTTCCTGAATCCTGACAGATTTGTACGAAAATGTATTTTAGATAATAATTCCGGACTATCGATCTGGCCTTTAATAATTTTGTTTAAATAACATAAGTCGCTTATATTACGCCTTGTGCTTAATGGTAGGAAATGGTAACGTTTGCATCTATGCTTATAATCAAGCGATTGCTGCCTTGCTTTGAAATCCAGAAAACGTAGGAACCTTTTCTGAATTCCTTCAATCCGGGATACATATTTGTCATATTGAGGGCTCCAAACGGGAGAAGCGTACTCGAGGTGGCTGCGCACAAAAGCACAGTACAGAATTTTTAAAACTTTTATATTAGTGAAATGGGCGGATAATCTCATCACAAAACCCAGGGACCTTGACGCTTTATTAACAATATGATCGACATGATCATCAAAAAGTAGTTTTCTGTCAAAGATGACACCTAAATCTCTGATTGAGTTTACTTTAGAAATGATAGTATCGTGTAGCCTGTAATTAAATTGAATATTTGTAGTTTTCCTCGAAAAGGACATCTGAAAACATTTAGATACATTAAGATCCAGTTTATTTTTTACACAGTAATGCTGGAATCTTAATAGGTCATCTTGAAGATCGGTTGAATCATTAATGTTTTTGACAACTTTAAGAACCTTCATGTCATCAGCAAAAAGTAATATTTTTGAATTTAAGAAGCAATTTTGCACATCATTAATAAAAATCGTAAATAAAAGTGGCCCCAAAAGCGACCCTTGTGGCACGCCGGACGTTATTTTGGTCCAAGTGGAAGTGTGACCTCGCAAGACTACCGCCTGACTACGATTATCTATGTAAGATGAAAACCATCGTAATAAGTCACCATGGATACCAGCAATAAATAATTTATTTAACAAAATTGAGTGATCAATTCGATCAAAGCATTTACTGTAATCAGTATATATTATATCTACTTGATATCTGTCTTCCATTGACTTAGTAACAAAGTCACTAGAAGAGAGAAGGTTCGAAGTAGTTGAACGTTTCGGTAGGAATCCATGTTGATCAGAGCTGAATTGACATTTAAGCGCGCTAAAGACCTGGTTGTAAACAATTCGCTCTAACACTTTGGCAAACAGGCATAATTTTGAGATAGGTCTGTAGTCTTCAATATTTGACTTGTCACCTTTTTTGAAAACAGGAGTAATAAAAGCAGATTTCCATATCGATGGTACAATACCTTCACTAACAGAGCGTTTAAAAAGAATAGTAAGGGGTGTGGAGAGACTTTTGGCTGTATTTACAATATATACGGGTGGAATCAAGTCTGGTCCTCCATTTTTGGATAAGTCAAGAGATTTTAACAATTTTTCAACATCCGTCTTTGATATGGATATTTTGCTGATATCAAAGTTGTTATAAGAATGAGATGCAGTATCGTCAAAATCCGGAGAGTTACTATTTGGAAGAAAGGTTGACTGGAAATACTCAGAAAACAGATTACTTATGCTAGCCCCAGAATCAGCTTGCCTATCCTTATAAAACATAGAGGCCGGGTATGCACCCGTCTCATTTTTGCTTTTTGCATAGGACCAAAAGGCTTTGGGATTTTTAATGATGTCTGATTGAATTCTGGATATATACAAATCAAAACATTCACTCTCAACCAATATGGCCCGATTTCTCAACATTTCGTATGTATGTTTATCTGATACATTACCATAATTTTTGTACTTACGACGAAACTTAAATTTTTCCTTTAGTATTTTGACCAATGCAGGGCTATACCAAGGTGGGTACTTATTTGGCTTAATAAAACGTGAAGGAATAAACTTATCACGTAACTTATATAATGCCCTATAAAATACACTCACCGCTTCGTCAAGTGACCCTACAGTTAAGAGTGAACACCAATCAATCTTATCTAACTCAGAGGAGATAGCATCATAATCACCCTGGTGGTACATGTATTTACGACGAGGCTGTTCAGTTAAATTGTTAAAAGTTTGTAAAAAATCAGCATGAATCTCAAGAGACTTATGATGATCATCTTCAGTCACCAACGGCTGATCAGGTGATATGACTGATAAATGTTCATTGGAAAATACTAGATCCAATATGCGCTCATTACAATTTACCAGAGAATTATATTGGTGTAATCCACAAGAAGAAGACATATCAATAAAGTTTAAAATATTACTATTATCACATTGCGACGTCAATGGTTGTACCATACTATTTATTACACTAGTCCATTCTATATTACTTGAGAAATTAAAATCACCCATTATTATAAATTTGTCTTGCGGGTTACTTAACATCAAGCTTAATACTTCGTAATATTGTATTACTATTTATTTTCGTGTTGTGGAGAAACATATATTACCTCTTTTGGACAAACTCCAGCCCCAATCCGATGGTACTTTACGTTGAGTCCCTTCATTCCCCAGCCGTGTCTGTACTTGAAGGTACGTCCTGTAGCAGTGATACTTGGCGGCATTACAGGTAGGTGGCAACCTGGCTAGTTGGAATTTTGGCTTCGTCACCGCAGTAGGAAATGTACAGGTCATCCAAATTATCATTATTCAAATTCCCACCGTACAATTTCACTAGGAACTTCTCCCTAGCTTCGGATATTTGGCTTGGTGTTGCGTCTGGGTCTTTAAAAATGCTGACTACGTCTATTTATTTACCATGTACCTGCATTACTTTCTTCTTTTCAATGCCGAAGGGAACTGATGTCGTGTCACATCCACTAATCCCATGAAGGAAGAGAATGTCTTTAGTGTTGAATTTGCAGGAATGTGACGAATATAAAACGCTGGGAATATTTCCTCTCCCACTCTTCTGGAAGTAAATGTTATTTTTAGAAGAGGCTAATGCTGTCAGCAATATCAAAAGATCTATATATATCTTCTACCGTTATGACGACACTATCGAAGTCCTCAGCTTGTGAGATAGCCGTTTCTACTATTAAGACATCGGCATCTTCTGTTGCTTGCTTAACCTGAATCCTCTTTGCTTCCATTTCAGACATCAGCAGTACAATGAAGTTTTTCTTATTGGTGTCATTAGCTAGAAATTTTGCTTGTGAAATTGTGCCGCAGGGTGTTGTCTTCGAAAACATAAACTTTGTGGACGAGTGCAGCAATGACCGTCAATATCGTTCGGTCGCTTTGGTGCTCTGGTAATCGAGGTCATCAGGATATCCATCAAAAACTACTATGGCATGGCTTCCAAAGTGTCGCTGCACATAACTCACGTAAGAGGTACACACTGAATCAAATGTGGCTTCTTTTGATTGACTCCACAAAACCTTATGCAGCAGGTGAGAAGTGGGTCAGAGGGTACACATAGCGGGGGGCAAGTTTACATAGATACGATGAAAGATGAAAGTAATGAGGCAAAATACTGAATTTTTGTAGGTTTTTTATATTTTGAGAAAATTGGTCCGTTTTTAAATTGCTGTATCTCGGTAAATATTGGGTCAAAAAAGAAGTTTTACCAATGAAAATTAAAGGAAATTTAATGATCTACAACGTTGTCCTAAATGTTTTTTTTAAAAAACGCATGGTTTAGAAGCTATACGCGAAATACCGAAAAAAGTCCGAAAATTTTGAGGTTTTTGCCCCCCCCTCCATTTTCCACAGGCCCCTCGAGGTCGAAAACTCAGATTCCGCACCCCACACCTACCACAAACCATATCCCAAAATTTCATTAAATTCGGAATTGTGTCCAGGTAACCCCCCTAATTTTTTACTTGCCGACTGGATTATTACGTCAATAAATTAAACCTTCTAATACAAATGTAATATGGCCAATGACATTGATTTGTACGAAAAAAAAAAGTTTACAATTCTTACTACTTGTAATACAAAGTTACTATTTTGTACGAAAGTACAATTAGTATAAAATATTTAAATTAACGCACAATTTAAATCCTATAAAAACTCCAGCAGCACGTAGTTTTATGAACCGGTCGTTTTTGTTTCCAATAAGAGAGTGAGCCAGATTCGCATGAGGGAAGAACTTAATACGGTTTTTCTGACCTAAGTACTACGTATTCTATAATAAAGTGTTTATTTCCTTAGAACAATACAAAAACTGACTGAGCTACGACGGCGGCTATTAGCAAGTACATAGCCGTAGTAAGTAGTAGTAGATTGTTGTTTACGGTTCAGCCACGAGGATAACAAAGCCAATTAAGAACCGCTTCCCGCACGAGTCATACATATTAATTAATACCACGTAAACAATATTAAAACTAGTTTAAATTAAAACGTTATAGCAAAAATTTTTTACTTACTTTGTTGTAATTTTGTCGAAATATAAAACCAACATTAATCAAGTGAATTAAAATATTACTATTTTCAATTTTTTTATGATCTGTGTGTGGCATCTTATTAAATAAAATAATATATATTAATATATATTAATACCTAATAATATGAGACCTTGCATGTATAAAACTTTAAGTCCGGTGAAGCTTGATTCGTCGTACTTTTTCGACTCAAGCATAGGTCAATAAAAAAAAGTATAAAACTAATCTATAACTGAACTTATCGATCTTTCGGCTCACAGAAACAACAGGAAGTACACAGTATACTTACGAGTGTATTTATAAATACATGGTGACGGCTATTGATATAGATGAGCTACGTAAGTAACTGTTAAAGTTAAAACCGTAAGCACAGAAGAAAATATAAATTGACATCCAAATATTCAGCTTGAGCAGTGATTTTATACAATAAGTCGACAGGTAATAAATACAACGTAATCTATTGATTAGCTTTTAGTAAAAGTCTTTCACCGATTGTTCAAAGACGGCGGTACATAAAACTACAGTACGGTCAGCGCAATCAATAATCATGAACTCACAGTTACCTATGTATTGGTCATCGCCGGTGAGCAATGAGTGAGATCATACTCGAAGCACCTGTCGCAACAACAATCATCGGCGGATATCTAACGGCGAATATCAAGCCAATACAATACCGCACCAACGTAAATTGTAATTAGTGTAATCTACTCTATGAAGGTCTTGATATGAAACAATAACTTTGGTTTTATTTGCAAATCAAATCTTAAAACTACTATTTCATCTTACCTAAGTAATAACATATATTCGATTAATGAAAAGAAGTTTAATGCACAGCATTTGTGTACCTAATGCGTACCTATTATTTTTTTAATAATTTCACTACAACATACTAGAAAATTCTTGATGTCTAACTAACGGGAAGCCTATTTTAATTTAGTTTAATAATTGAAGGCGGTTGTCCATTATTAAAATCTGGTTATTAGTTCGTACAGAGATCGTACAGTTGTAGCAACCCGTGTTTTTTCTACTTTTTTTTGGTCAAAGTTTTGTGTCTAAAATTATGTCTTTAATGTTATTGCCCTAAAATCATGACGAAACTGTTGTCATTTGCAAATGACTGACCACTGCGTATAGCAATCTCCTCAATAATTTAAGTAAACTATCCATATGTCAGTGAATATTGTAATTCCCAAAATATGATCGTTTCGCGGACCCTTTTCATGTTATTTATTGTTTTCTATAATTCTATGAACAACTCGTGGAATCAAAACACATAGTAAAAACATTAATTCAATGATGAAGGACCCCTAACTTATCATTATAAGACCATTCGATTTTCTACCTCTATAGTCTTTAGTAAGACTATTATATCTACTCTGTGCTTACTCTGTGGTACAGGTACAGGTGCGACTACGAAACCTGTGACTAAACGACAATTAAAATGGTTGCCAACTAATAGTTTAACAAGTGCCAAAGGAAAACGATCGAATTAGAGATGATTGAATAAAATGAGCGAATACATTTGGATAAAATATGACTTCATGTCAGAATAAAACGGGCGTCACAGTGTCTGGGGAATAACACTACCTATACTATACGTATGTACTATTGTGGGAGGTTGACGCACACTTCACGGGGCAATCAATTGAACTATTACATAACGCATTTATGAAGGAGAATGTCATTTCATATTTTATTCATGTCATGACGACTGTCCATTTGAGAGAAAAGAAAACACTTAAATTTTAAAAGTATTTCCTCAAATTAGGTTCAATTAATTTTTTAAATTCGCTGTATTTGTCAAAAAACTAAGACGGATTTAATTTCAGGTTAAGTGTCACTTAAAACATTGATTTGTTTTTAGCGACGACGTAGCGGCGTGGATTGACCACCTTAAACATTAACACTACAGTAACAGTATAGTATGTACCGAAATTGGAACAAATATTTATTACTCCACTATATCACAGAAAATCTATTGAGGAAACATGATACTGTTATGTTAACGGCACATCTCTAGGCACAAATGACAACTTTTAATAATTTTTAAGTGGCAATTTGATGGAGCATCTTGTAACTCGATGGATGTCATGAGATTTATGGGCGATAAACAAACGCAATGGGCGGGGCAGTTTAACCTACCGTAGCCCGTAAATTGTTTGACGACTGCTGCGGGCTGGTCGGCACTGATCGCGCAATGCAATAAGTATTCATGAAATACAATACTACAGATGCCATGTAATCGCCGCCCGCGATTTATTATTTATTGCTAGTCTACACACGTACGGTTTGAAAAGAGTTTATAGCTAATAATGTTTTATCATAATATCCTAAGGAATACGATTAGCATTCATCCAAAACGCAATAGAACGAAAACACAGACATTTTCATCTTTAAGCAATTTTGAGACTTCTATTACTCTATTATGTACACTAAACAAACATTTACTAAACACATGTACAATATTTTATAAAAAATTTTCGTACGCCTATTTTTTCACTATTATTTTGAAAAATAATATGTAACTAAGTAACAGCTACCTAAAATTAAAATGTTTTTGGGTAAAGTTTTGAAAACCAATTTCATGCAATCATGCATTGTGATTAGATTATTCAGACAATTACTTGTTTTTCTTTTTAGGTAGGTAGATTAATTAAAGTTTATTCGAAAATCGGTTTTGTGTCCAATCGAAACAAATTGTCTTCAGTAAAACCATCCTCGATAAGCATTCGTGAATTTTCGGTACCCAGTTTTTTTTATTTGCCTACGCTTGTGTCGAAAAGGTACGTCCAATAAATCTTCACCGGACTTGAGTAGTAAGATAGAAGATAAATTATAATAGGCAATATTAGCCTTACTATCTAAGTACTGTGGTGTGCATGTGTCCTTTATGCATGCCGCTTTCATGCTGGCAGCCTGTTTTCGCGTTTGAGGCTTTATAATTGTGAAATTAAGTAATATATATTTGAATTTCGTTGATGTCTTGAGATGGCCGTAGCCGGCGCTACGAGCCGGACGCCATTTTTACAATTTCCAATGCTTTAATGTAATATTTCGAAAATAATAAACAAGATATTGTTCTAGCTATTTCGTTGTTTAATTTAGCTAAGTAAGGCTCATCCTCCACATCAGTAGGGCCTTGACCGCGTTAGTTCGCGACTGTACTATATACATTCTAACTTACTACAATATCTTTCATTTTCACCAGGTGTTTACTCTAACAATGATTCATAAGATAAATAATGTTTGTTTTTTTGTTGATTGACGTATCGACGATGAGTTGGATTTGTAGTAACGATTATTTTATTTACCAATTTTGTAAAACGCCACGTAAATGAATTAGTCACAATGTGCGTACGATGAAGTTTTCTTACTATTTGCTCAAGTGCCTTATTAAATGCGATAGAAGTGAAGGGAGGCCATTATGATTCAGGCAATGCTAACATTTAAATTATTTTAATAGGTTCACAGACAATATAAACTAGAATCAAGATAAAATCGTGAGTAATGAATGATACATATTATAGCAACGAGATACATTGCAACATAAGCCAGAGCTACAAGTACATAATTACATGTCATAATCATAACAAAAGCACGCGGAACAATATCCTAGTGCATGAATAAGCGAAGTGGAAAAATGTATATTTTTAAAATCTTTGGCATCATTGTGACTTTAATTTATGCCCATAAAAATTTTATTCAGTCTTTAGACCTGAACGTTACTTAAAATTGTTATCATATTTATCTCTTTTGATCGACAAGGAGAGGAATCAGATATGTGAAAAAATAAGAGAGTACACATTTCTACTATCTGGCGTACATAACAGATAGCATCTTATCTATCTATCTTCCTATTATTATTATTACTATCACAATAAACCCTAATCTGCTCTATTTGTCCTAATTAAAATACATTTAATCTAACTAACAAGAAAATACAGAAAAGGAAAAGTCAAATTTCTGCCATTAAAAACAAGGTGTTTCTTAAAATTTCGGAGAACTAAGTAGCGACGACGACGACGTACGGTATGAGTCTGACGTACTTACCTACTTTTTTGCATCAGTGCAAGTCACCTCTCTACCGCAAACCAAAACCAGAATATTTGAAAATAATAATAAGAGCATTATACGTAACGTAGTAAGAAGTAAGAGTGTCTTGCTGACATACTATGTAAAGAAATAGGTAGGTGAACAATATTAATTTCACTTATCATCATCACAACAAACGCCGTTATCGAGAGCATAAATCATGGTTCGATATTATTATCTATTTCCTACAAATCGTACACTATTGTTTGACAAAATATATGAATTTTAATGAAACATAAAAATACAATGTGTGCGTGTTCGTTTATTGCAAAATAGCACTAATGCGTCCGAGAATTTTGTAGAATTACTAAATCTTTATGCGTAAGTAATCCTTTATTATTGTACACACATAAGAAAAATATACATAAGGAAACATTTTCTGATGATACCGGTTTGTTAAGTAAAAAATTACTTGATAAAAAAACTAACAAAAGTGAACTTTTTCTAATTCTACTATGACGAAGTAGCTACTAAAGTATGTAGGTATGAGCACAAAATAATATCTAAGAAAACAAGGTCTAACACTCCGACCACGTGACTTGTGACACAAGCCTACGTCATCATGCTGTCCATCTTTGTCGAATGACCCTTGTTTTCTTAGACCATGGTATTAGTATAACGACTAGGTATACTTTTTTATACTTCAAACCGTAGCGAAAATGAAACGCAGGACCTCGAAGAGAAGGAAAACGTTAACAGATGTCATATTTTAAAGTTGTCTGGTAGAGAATAATTTACTTTTACCCTTCAGGTAATAACGCCCGCACCGGCCGGCGGGGGCGCGGCCAGCACCAAAATCAAAATTGAAAATCAGAGACGGAGCCCCTCAGGCGTCGTCTCCTTCACGGTGTTTTTCAATATCAACGCGCTAGGCCGTGGTCCGAGGCTCCTTTGAGCCGCCCCTAGACGCGTTGGTATATGACTTTTTTTTGGGGTAGAGTCTTCCGCTCCCCCGCAAGTCCGGTGAAGCTTGATTGGTCGTACCTTTCGACACAAGCAAAGGTCAATTAAAAAAAAAAAACTTTTCATGTTTGAATTGGTGTGTTTGTGAGCAATTTAATTGTAAGAGTGCAACTTACCCTGTGTTTTGGTAGGATAGAGTTCGATGTCGTTGAAGAGGTTCTGTACCCGATCCGCGGGCGCCGGCTCGGCGGGCGGCCCCACTCGGCACCCCCAGACACTCGCCACCTCCCTAAGACAATACATCAAAATCTTATGATTATGATTTGGATGGAGAGGGAAGGGCACCAAGTACCCAAGACCACTCCGACCCATGGTGGATCTATTGTAGTCGGCCCTCATAGGCTACATAGCCTCTTCCAAACCGACCGCTTTGAAGAAGCTGACGGTTTTGGTGGGATTTAGGCTTCGGGCTTCATGGGGGGCAAGCTTGTGCGCTCCCAGCACCCGACTCCTCTTATTGATCAAAATCTTACTAGATACCATGCTCCAAGAAAACATGGTTCAACGTTAGACCACGTGACTGACACAAGCCTACGTCATTTTGCGCTGTTCATCCTTGTCTATTACACGCATTCGACAAGGATGAATAGACAAAATGACGTAGATATGACGTAGGCTCGTGTCAGTCACGTGGTCTAATGGTTAGACCTTGTTTTCTTAGACCATGCTAGATACAAAGAAGTACAAGTCAAAGGTTACACGCTCACTTACGATTGTCGAAAAATCGACGTATCAAGCTTAACTGGACTTGGAGATAGACAACGCGGGTCAGTTAAAAACTAGAGTGCAAAAAAGTCACTGAAGTTTAACCCTGCTTATAAAATTTCGTGATTCGGGAAACACCCATAATTCCGTAAAATTCTTAAATTTCTAAAAACTGACTTGTGAAAATTTATCTAAGCTATACTATGAACCTATTTGCAAAATTTCACGAGAATTGGTTGATAAACGCTATCTGTAGAGGTACAGACAAAGATACAGGGACAAACAAAGCTTAACGAAAGCCAAGTTAAAAGGATAAGCTTGACGCTCGCTCGGTCCGATCGATTCCCAAGTTTTCTTGTGGGGTGGGTGGGCGTCAAGAGGAGACTAAAGGAAATGAACAGGATCATCTAATACTAATATTAGAAAGAGGAAAGACTTAATTGTTTGTTTGTATTGAATAAGCTCTGTAACGAATGAACCGATTTTAATGAAACTTTTACGCGGGCGAGCCGCTACACGGTAAGCTAGTTCAGAATATGCATGACTATTTATTTGTTTCATTTAAATGACTAGCAAGCAACAGCAACAGCGATTCGCAACTTGCCCGCCAAATGGTAACAAAAAATTAGACATGAAATCTATTCAAAAAGATTCTAACAGGACATGAAGACAATCAATATTATTATAAAAGCTTTGTGTGAAAAAAGTTTTCTTACTCGAAGGATGTGGAAATGAACGGAACTCTCTCACGGTCATGAAAAGCGAACGAAACGGAGAAATATTTTAGTAAAATCATAAATTGTAAATTAAGCTTTCACCTGTAATTAAAAATGATGTTTTTTATTTAATTATCCTTACTTGGGATAAGAATAGGAATATTTTTATAGGTTTATATTTGGGAGAATTTAATAAAATATATCTAAGATAGATTATTAGGAATATCTAACTGGAATATTTCATATGAAAATGAAAAGTTTGTTTCAGAAACAAATAGTAAGCAAAAACGTAACTTACAAAAAAACAGTAACTTACATTTTAACGACAGGTAACATAATGTGAAAACAAACGTTCCGCACACAATATGACATTATGATTGACATAGTAAGATAATGGTACAGTCTTATATACTAAGTTTTTCGCGCCCCGGCACCAACCGCGTCTCTACATTAAAAAAATCCTGTGGGGAGGCATTTTCCCACGCTAAAAATCGCTTAATATTTTCTGATAATGTAGCTTTCTAATTTTGAAATCGGTTGAACAGTTAGTAAGATTTTTCGTTTCATACAAAAAATATTTACGTCTAATAATATTTTCAGAGGCCTCTAAATTTTAATCGTATTTCATAGATTTGTAAGTACTATGCGTCGTCGTCGTGTAATAATGACATCACTCTACTACGTAGCGCGTGCGAAACGAAATAGGTAGGTATTTCATGGAACAAATCCACTATCGTGAGAATATAAATAACACCTGTAGTTCGACGGTGTAAACAAATTTAGCTATTACTAGAATCACGAGTTTACGTGCTGACTCTTAAGATCGGATAAGATCTTGTTCGCCCACCACCAACCTATTTGTATAGAATAAAATAAATATTTATTTTTAATTTATAACTGACCTTACCTAGATCGCTGCAGTCAAGTTACCAATATAAGTATTAGCCTTAATCGAATTTAGTCATGGATTATTCTCAAGCGTCACATTTCGCAAATTCTGCAATGTTTGCAGACACAGACAGACGCATACCTACTCAAGAACAGACTAAATAAATAACCTGCCGATACTCACGGCCTCAAGTTACATCAAGTAAGTAAGTATGTGCTGAAATTACACTTTCCCATGCGAAACAGCACAGCTATTAAATCATGCGAATGCCACCCACGACGACAGACTATTCAAACTAACAAGTAATTCAATCATGTTAGAAAATAACTACTAAGCACTTACTGTAGCAATTTTGTGTAAGGTTGAAGACATTCACATCTATCACTGGACAAGCTTTTAGCTTTAACATTAAAGACAGACAATATTGTCAAGAATAGAATTGTAATTACATCCATCACTTCCATTGGAGAACTGATTCGATGCAGAGAGACAAACAATCGTGAATAGAGCAGAAGTAGTTGCTTGTATTGCATGAGGATGACGTGAGCATAAAGGGCACCTCTCGCTCTTGACCCCATCGGTGATAACACTGGGGCGCGAAACAGGCAAACGTACATTATAATTTAATGAAAATGTATACATGATAATGTTAACAATATTTTTGCAATTGCATCTTTCCCCATTTTACCCCTATTAGTAGAGCCCATGGTCTAAGAAAACAAGGTTTTCCATTCGGACCACGTGGCTGTTCATCCTTGTCTTAACAAATAGACAAGGATGGTTAGCACAAAATGACATAGGCTTGTGTTAGTCACGTGGTTCGAAAGGAAGAGCTTGTTTTCTTAGACCATGGTAAATTTATCTGTTGGAACAGGAGTACTAGAGGGGCATAATTACTCCAGCTGTAGCCTTGGGGGTACAAAATAGGAGTACTAATGATCCTGGACGGTAATTTTAAAGGTAATTAAACTATTACATTAAATAACAGAAACAACTGTCTCGGTGTCGACATGAAATCAACATAAATATTTCCCCACTCATATTTCTAGTTGCCTTAATATTACAAAAAAAAAATGCGGTGGTATTTAAAACTTCAAAACAATAATGGATTTTCCGCCCTATTTGAATGTCTAAAATAAGAACGATACTTGTGCTGACATCTCAAGGTCTTTTTAGTTTTAATTTGTTAATGTCTATTACCATTAGTCAAAGATCACAATATGAATTTAACATGGCGTTAGCAATGAAGGCAAACAAAGCCAAAAGTATATTGACGAGGAAGTAGATACTTTGTAAATAAATGAGCAAATTTTTTTTTTATGTTACTGTAGTATTTATTTACTCCATAATTTTAAGTAGTCCATTGATCAAACTTTGATAGAATTTCGATAAGCACCTTTTTTTTTAGAAATCTGTATATAATATTGTCTTTTTTATTTTATTGAAAGAATGTGCCATTTTTTTTTTCAGTTCAGGTTCTAGATACTCGTAATAATATTTTTTATTATTGTGTTCTGTAAAATAAATTCTTTCTTTAGAGATTGTCATTTAATTGTGATACAAGGCTCTTAGCCTAAAGGGTCTTGTATGAAATACCTCAGAATAATTTTTAAACACGCGTTCAACTTGTATTTGGGTAGTTTCACGCCTGTAAATCAATTGCTAATTTCTGTGGTACATTTTTCTAGCAAGTTTTTAGATATGAAAATAATTAAGATTGTTGGAGCTGTAGCATAATGTGCTCTTCTTCTTATCGAGTGGATTTCGACGTTAACCCTGAGAGACCCTGGTGTCGGAATTGTTGAGCCTCCGCCTTAGGCTTCCAACATGGCTCCTATAACGACTACATCCGTAGATAGTAGCCGGGAACAACGGCTTTACGTGCCTTCCGAAGCACTGAATCATCTTTCTTTTCGGACCATCAGGAGATTCAGCATTTTCAAGATTCATTCAAAATTTATATGTGGTAATTTTTGTGTAATTTCTAATGAAATACCATAGTACTAGCGTAGCTATACACTCAGTACCATTTTTCAATGTGATGTGATATGAGAAGGACCATTGTGATGTGATGACGTACGTACTTTAATATCTCAATTCTTGAATCACTATTACTGAGAAACACTTGACAGGTAAAATATAAATAAATCCAAAATATAATACAAATAGATATATATTATATGATATTAATAATCCCAAATAATAATATGATTAAATTCACACACATCTTATCAGGATATACGTCACAGATAGTCTTCATAATAAATACCCTAGCTAGATATTTGATATTCTGTGCTAGCATTTGTAATATAATAAAATAATACGTTTATAATATGTATAATTTGTATTAGGCTTATTTACACTGGGGCAACATTGTGCAGCTTGCGGCATTTCACATAATTGATAAACTTGAAAATTATTTTGCCACGATGTTGCCTCGTCATAAACTATGCTGCCGCATGCCGCAAGTCCCACAAATATATTCTATTTGTAGCATGACACAATATTCTACATGCGAAAATTATGTATCATGCCGCAAGCCACACAATGTTGCTCCAGCGTAACAAGCCTTAATAATGTTTATAATCATGAGTACAAAATCATCCAAAAAGGTTTAGAACGCATAAATTACACGGTGTATTATTCAAAAATCACTTAAATGTATACAAATAATTTAACACGTCATGATTAATATTTGACACGTGAAATACCACAGAATCTGTTTTGACAATAATTAAATTAACAGAATTTTGGGTCACTGTGCCACAGAATAGGGTGCTAGGCGCTCCTGTGGTTTCGGACAGTTATAGTATAATATTTCCTGCAAAGTGTTAGATATCTAATTTATTTTGAGTACATTCAACATTACTATTTTTTTAATGGATATAGGCAAAATTAAATTTTCCTCGAACAAACCACTTATGTTATTATGATTATGCCTATGACTTGCGTGACATTGACGACAGAATCATCTTTTGTGTCAATGAGGATGATTCTCGAAAAAGGATTTGGATCAATGATTCAGATCAGTTCAACTTATTTGTCCCTTCGCGTGAAGTGATTAGATATGAGTAATTCACAAATACCTATAATCATTTCATTAGTAACATTCCTCGAAGATAATTCACAGTTAACCTACTTGAAACTCAACCTTGGACGGCAGCGTGTTTACTAAATGTACCTTGTGGAGACGCCAGTGACGTCACGAGCTTGTCTATCTTCGGGTACAGTTAGGAGGAACAACTTACAAAGTGTCTACTACTAAATATACCTCTGCAAGATACGCCGACTCGACCTACATCAGGTATAGATAGTAGCAACATTTAGAAATAAATCGTTACTAAACATACCCTGCTTAGATTACTAGAGCCTGCTTGGCTTTGATCGGGTATAGTTAGGACTGCACTTTTTTTATTGGTAGCTACTATCTATACCCGAACATAATTCGTAGCTTTCGTTACTCTAATCATCTCTGTCGCGCACCGGCTTTGCGTGTTTTTTTTCCCTTCTTTATTTGTTTGTTTCCTTTGAATAATAAAATAATAATAAATATGTGGGGACATCTCACATACGGCCATCTGGCCCTTAACTAGGCAGAGCCTGTACTATGGGTGTCAGACAACTGATATACATACATATAACATCCAGACACAAGGCAAACACAAGTGCTCATCACACGAATGTTTGCCCTGGCAGGGATTCAAACCCGCGACCCTGTGCTTCGAAAACAGACGTACTACCACCTAGGCTACGGGGCCGTCCATCACACCATATATCATATTACTAACCATATTATATACTTAGTGTTTTAGTAACAATTAATTACTAAACATATCCCTTTATGGCATTCTAAGTCGGGTGCACTTAGTAGTCCGAATATTTTATCATGCTATTAATTATTCTCGACCAAAATCCTATAGGGAGGTACATTTTGTAGGATTTGTAGACATACGATGCTGGCATTCAAAATACTATACACTAATAAGCATACCCGATTATGAAATCTTAACTCGGGTATACTTAGTAGTTAAAATATTTGCGTGTTTACTAAATGTACCTTGTGGAGACTCCCCATGGGGTTTTGGTCGGGTATATTTAGCATGGCGCTTTCAAATTATTCGCACTACTAAATATACCCGAGTTGGGGTGTCATGATCGGGTATATTTAGGAGTGAATGATGCGCTCCAAGTGTTTACAAATGTACCTTGTGGAGATTCCTGTAGAGTTTTGGTCGGGTATACTTAATACAGCGCTTATAGCAAAGAACTATTTGCGATTAAATTCTATCAGCTGAGGTAAAAATGACGGATGAGATCACTCTAGGGCTGGCACTTGGCAGTAACTCAACGATGCACGTTAATTAGCTGAATGAATGGTTATGTTTACGACATTTAAACAGTTTCGGGGGAGGCAACCGGAAGTATTATTATTATTCACTTGCTCACCACGATACTTAGAATTATACCAACGTATCATAGGTACTTAATTATCTGGGCCATGATTCAATATTACAAAAAACATGTTTTGAGAACTACGATTTATGACGAGTTATGTTTAATACAAATATGTACGTTTTTAAATAACCAGTTTTTTTTATAACACATAAAATGTAGGTAAGGAAAGAAAAGGAAACGTGAATATAAAAAATCTACTGATAATGCAGTTTTTAATACTTATTTTGCGATTAATATTATTTAATTAAATATGTATTTAAATTATACTAGCCATGAGATATTATGAAGATAGCAGTAGGCCAAGTATATAAAGCAACCTTCCATTAATTTTAGCTGTTTTAAAAAATAGGCAGTATTTTTTCTTTTTGTTGACAGTTTTTAGTGAAATTGGTAATCAGCTAGAATAATACTTGAATCCTCCCAAAATTTCATGGTTCAATTAAAACCCTTCCCGCTTCCTTATCTGTGTGGCAATTGCATATCGCATAATGACATAAAAAAAGCAAATAAAATTCGAGCGTAGCCGTGGACGAACAATTAATGAGATATACCCAAGTTTATCTTATCGAAAGCATTAGTAGACGAAATGACAACATTACACAGTCGTAGTATTACTACAATAACCGCGTGTGCTACCCAGGCAGTCAAGCGTTTACAAAAATATACCATGACATCATGGTGTACGAGTGAGAAGGCCTCATTTTGCGCGTCCGTAAGTCCATACCGCTCTCGTCACGCTCGATATTATAAATATATGAGTGCATTTGTTTCATTACCCATTCTTATTCCATCCTACAGGTGAAAACAGAGGATTATGATTTTATTTATGGGATGTATTATTTTACTGGTGAAAACGCGTTCTAACTAAAAACTGATCTTTACTGTTAGAATATACAAACTAACCAAATTATCTATATCCATCCATGTCTTGGACAAAGCTGATCATTTAGATAATTTTGAGCATTATCAATTTTAAAAGAAAATATAAAATTATTTTACAATTATTATACTTCTAATCTTTATTTTTAATGTCTCAAAAATGTTTATTGCTAGTCAAAAGTGCGTTTCATCAATTTCAAAGTGCAATTTATTATTTTTGATGTTCTTTTATATGTACTAGCTAGACCATCAAAAGTGCGGTTCATCAATTTCAAAGTGCAATTTATTATTTTTGATGTTCTTTTACATGTATCCCATTATTTGTTAGATGACTATCTATCACCTAAATTCCGAGGCAGTTATCAAAATAACCCTGATCGATAGGTACTCAGCTACGCTCCACTTCCGGACGGATAACGGTATTTAGGAGCTGATATCTTCTGGGTCGACTGACGGCACGACTTAGCTGAGGTCATACATCTATATAATAAATTGTAGATATGTATGGTGGTACCTTATATCCCCGGTCCACATCTTAGATAGTTTTTATCGCGTAAAAGTCAAAATACAACGCGGGCGTAGCCGCGGACGAACAGCTAGTCAACAGCTCTGCACTTGGGTAATTTCACGTTTGTAGATCAATTATATATTGCTAATTTCGGTGTACATTTTTCTATCAGGTTTTTAGATATGATAATATTTTTATATTGTTCGGGAACACATTAGTGTGAATAGCATTTCGTTAGTTCGTTAAATTAAAATATTATAATTCTTTTCATATCAAAAAACCTGCTAGAAAATTGTACTACCGAAATTAGCAATTGGTTTACAGGACTGAATCACCCACTTAATATTTACTGAATATTATAGTAAATTACAGTAAAAAGAAGTTAAACGTTTTATCACTAACTAGCTTTAGGGCGGACCCGCTAACAGGTTTTCCAATGGGAAAGAAGTATTTTCCCGCGGTAAAAAGTAGCCTAATAGGTGTTATTCTGATGTATAAGCTATATTATTGTAAAGTTTTATTAAAATCCGTCCAAAACGTATTTCAATAGGCTCTAAATTTATATTTATATATATATTTATATTTATTTATTGTACACACACAAACATACAGAAAATTACAAAGTAAAGTTGATATTAAATTTATATCGAAAGACTAAATGAATCTTTTAGTTATTAACCTGTTCGTTCAGTCCACCCACTCACCACTAACACCTCACGACACTCCCACCCACCTCCACCTGAAGCAACTACATTCCCAGAATATATATTTTACAAACAGAATCGATGACCTCATCTTCCATGCATTTCCTACACGAAGAATACTAATATCTTTACAAAGCATCACACACTGTCCCCTCAATCGTGATACAGCAAGATCAATTAATCACGAACCGCATAAAAAATGCGGGTGACAGAGAATTAGTGACGCGCATTAAATCAACAAGTTGTATAGCGTCGTAATTAGACATCACCTCCACCCCGCGACCTGGGCGAACAACTCGAGAGTGATGTCACCCTGGTGTTGTTGACCCAAACATGCGAGGGCGTACCGCCGCCGCCGCCGTTCGCTCCAAACATGTGTTCCGAACTTTAACGAGTTAATGCCTAATTCTGATTGAGACTATCACTGGAATCAGTTTTGAGTGAATTTCATACACGTAATTTGCTTTTCTAAGCAGTTATATTTGTATACGTACATAAAGGCACGCTCTTTTCTCTACCGGGGTGAGCAGAATTTCAGTAAACTTCACAGGGAGCCATAACTTAAACCACCACCGTTGTGCATACAAGATTTTTTTGAGGATGCATTTAAAGCTACTTTGAAAATAATCAAACGTAGTATATAATGGTCTAGCAATAAAATCATTTTTCAAAAATAAAATTAATCTTTGCACTGTAGAATAGTTGTAATTTGATATTTTTGAAGTGATATGGATCAAAAAAAATTTTTTTTTTTCATATATCATGGCAGCATAGAATAGAGATGAACCTAGAGCCACCCCGTCTTATTTGCACCTACTCTACATAATGTTACAAGTATGAACGTTCAAGTGCAAAGTATTATTTTTCAAGTGGATGTTAAAGCTGAAACTATTATTATTTTTATAGTTGGTTAAAAAATATATTTTTCTTATTAGCAAAGCAAATTGCTGGATACGGATGGCACAGGACCGTGAAAAGTGGCGCAACAGAGGAGAGACCTTACCCAGCAGTGGGTTGAAACGGGCTGCGAAAGAAGAAGAAAATGCTCGCGCCTTACCTGGCTAAGGTTCCTCTAAGTTTGACAACGCCATTGAGCTTGTGAGGCGTGTGAGGATCGTTGATCTGGCACTGGAGAGGTCCATGTAACTCGTAGGCAGTCGGCTGCGGGAGGGGGCTGCAAACGGGGATCTCCATCCGGCAGGAGATGGCGGCGCGCTTCGGAGGCGCGGCTCGCGGATAGGTGTGGTGTCGAGCTGTACTGCTGCCTCCCGACTCACTGCGCCGCCGTTGCTTTGGTAAAGTCCGCGCACAAAGAGCCGACGCTGCATTTTTCAAATGCGATCGAAATCTACTGTTGTTAGGAGTAGTCAACACGGCACCTTCCATTTTCAACCACTATACCGGCACTACAGCACTTAGTGTATATTTGAATCCATTTTCCACACTTCACTGTTTTTTTTATTCAGCACTTTTGTACTATGGATTTGGTTTTGTATTTTTAACACTTGTGACATTTACGTATCCCTTGTCATCTTATTTGTTGATGTATTATTTTGTCCTTAGCAGATAGTTCTTGTAATACAACATTATGTTGACTTGTGATGTATGTAGAGCTTGTGATGTTTTCTAGTGAGTCCATTTCCAATTGTTATCTAAAATTAAGTTTTTATATTTTAGATGGGTGAACCAAACGCCTGATTTATTAAGAAATATTGCAGGAGAGTTTGTCACATTTAAGTACTTAAAGATTTCCGAGGTACGTTTTGTAACAATCAAACAAAATCAAATTACCAAACAATTCAAATTTGTATCACTACACCTATGAGCTTTTTAATGTCCTGCAGTGTAATAAATAAATATCCCACCTTCTCAATGATGTCATGTTAAGTAAGTCCATTGAAGTAAATAAAAGCCTTGCCTAAGATGTTAGTCGCGGTCTACTTGGCCAGATTCTCGGCTGCATTGCGACAAACATTCTGTATGCGGGTATAAAGTACGTCCGATTTATGAATACTGTATAACTACATTTCTTGAATTTACTGTTACTGATGTATTACAAAGTAAAATAAGTGATCAAAGACACTAGCTTTTCCCATCCTATACCTAAGGTAATGTTTTTGTAATAATCTACATCGCAATTGAAATTTCATATGCGATACCACATACGTGAAGTCTGTCAGTTTTCAGATCTCTTATCAATTACATTACATAGTAGGAAATGTAAGCTATGTTTTTATTATTTGTAAATAATACGGCGATCGGTTTGCGGAAGGCTTCGGCGCGGTGCAGGTCAGGGGGGAGGGGTGTGGGCGCGGTGACATCACCGCCGGAGCCGCCGCACTTACATCACCCGCCTCCCACCAGCTCGCGGCAGCTGCCTCGTCTCCCGCGCAGCCCCCCTATCAAAAACTGATCGCTTTATACTAAACGCACTCTATACTACTCATACTAAGTTACAAGATCAGTTGACTAACCGATCTAATCAAGTCCGTATTCATTGACTATCAACTGCGCATTGTCTAATTAACTCCTAATACGTTCTATAAAAAAGTTAATAAGGTGTCAGAGGACAACGAAGTATAAAATAAATTGATTAAAGCATGCCAAAAATATAAAACGTGAAGTTTTTTTTTTCAAAGTGTATTTTTTTAAGCTCTACTGAATTCACAATACTTTACACGCATACATCATGATCGTGACTAGCCTAAAAATTCAAATTGATGAGCATCCTAAATCAGAGATCAAGGCTAAGCCGCCTACTAAACTGAGTGAGGCTATCATTAAAAACCATGAAGATACCATTGTTTTTATTTTAGACTGTGGTGTCGTGGTTGAACAATGTCGACATACGAAATACGTCTACTTATATAATAATGATGATGATTATGTCCAAAATAACAAACACGGAAATCGATACGGGACTAGCGTAAACAACAAAAGGAAGCCAATACTTCACGTTGATTTACACGACACGTAAAATAAGCAACGTTATTGTGATCCAATAATGTTAAAGCTGTACACGGTTACAAAGGGTAATTTGAGCGCATTATCCAAGCGAAATGCGGTGTTGTATGCCCCACATTTCCCACGGTAATGATGTCAAATTGGTTTATCAATCACGGCGAGCGGATGCGGAGCGGAGTCGCCGACCGCCCCGTGGGCGGCTTGTATACCACAAGTTCAGTAAAGATACATGACGCGACACTTAACTACCCACCACGGTTGGACTGACACTGTACCTTTTATGCCAGCCACATAAGCAAAGACAACCCGTTACTATACCCCTTTAAAAAAAAAAAATATCAAATAGGTTTAAAACAGCGATCGTATTTTCACAGAATGCTGCTCGAAGCTCCCCTCAGGCGTCGTCTCCTTCACGATGTTTTTCAATATCAACGCGCTAAGCCGTGGTCCGAGGCTCCCTGAGCCGCCCCTAGACACCCAGGTGGTCTCGAGAGGTGGACGGTGGGTAGGAAGGGGTCTTTTTTTGGGGTAGAGTCTTCCGCTCCCCCGCAAGTCCGGTGAAGCTTGATTGGTCATACCTATTCGACACAAGCATAGGTCAATTAAAAAAAAAAAGCTGCTCGAAGCGTCGTCGTCGCTCACTTGGCCATTGGCATTTACACAAGTTTCTCGTAAATATTCCCATTTTTTCTATTCAGCTATCTTACATGTCTTATGTCAGTTTATTCCGTTCAGGAGTTGCAGGTTGTTGCAAGCTTCACTAACAAATAACCAAACTTTGATTTTTATAGTACCTACTGTGTGATGATAACTTTTCAAGTGCGGATTCCACAAGAGTTAGTTGCCAATTTACAATAGACGACCGAGGCCATCCGCTGAAGCCCTTTGTGTTCTCATCTGAGAACGAGCTCAGGATGTCCTCCCAATAAACACGTTTATTATTCAACTATTGTAAGGACGAATTTATACAAATTCTTTGTGACGAAGCAGCTGACTCTGAATTGGATACTGAAATATAACAGCCTTGTCAGAAGATCAACAATAAGCCCAGACGGATATGTAGTCCGTTTTGCTTATTCCTTTTTACTGTAATTTACGCTAGACCCGGTGTACTATTATTTACCTATTCTGTGACCCGGTGCATAAATCAGTCTCGAAAAATATTCATATATACTTTAAGTAAATTATATTTTAATCGTTTTGCGTAAACTAAATTCAATGTCGAATGCCCAAATTATGAGCAAAATGACAATGAAAATCTTTATTTGGCGTAATATCAATGCTAGCAAGATTTCGTAAGTACCTACAAGAAAAATGTCGTCTCAGATTTTTTCTTTCTTTCATTCAATAAAACCTAAATATGGTTAAGGTGGTTTAAGTTGTCATCACTAGTTAAATATTGTAGATAACTTATGATCATGTTTTATTTTACCACATATTCATATTCTAGTCACGATCTCTCCGATGAAATGGACTGATCAAACCAAGCGCACTCGCAAGGCAGCAGATTCTAGCTACAGGAATGGCCATTTATGACAAGGCTCATCACATCACTTTTCTGGCAAGCTAAATTTTCAACTCCTCTCTCTGTTAAGAAGAGGTGTCACGATTTAAAAGTTCAGATTATTTGCCATTTATTTTGTTAACCGTTTTATATTATAGAAGGCTTTACTCATAAGTTCATAACCACAATAGATATAAGTCTCAAAACAGACAAAATTATCTAGACATCAGACATATTTACTTGACAATAAAACGTAACAAAAATAGTACGAAATAAAACAAGAAGAATAAAATCTCCATACGTTACAATGTTCATTATTTAAATCAGTCTCAGAAAATAGATTAAAATCTCTTCAATTAATTCACGCATTCTTTGAATAGGTGGGATACAATTTGATTTTCAATGGTCATTCAACTTTGAGCTTCAAATGTAATTGAATCATTCAATGATGCAAATTAAGTCGAAAATCTAGAGCTTTGTTCAATTATTCTCTTTCACGTACGAATGCTGCTGCTCTGTTGTTTGTCTTTGTAATAGATTGAGCTACGTTTTAGAAATTATTATAAAATAACAACATATTTTCATTATTCATTTAAATATGGTACAATATACTAAAGCGAAACACATAAACCAGATTCGTAAGAAGGGAGATAATGAGATGAGACGTTTAGATAATAGTGACAGATGAAAACTGTTCAAATAAATAGACACAAAAAGCAAAAAAAGATTTTTCTTTAAATCGAGGATGTTGCTTTCAAACAAACAGAATATAAAACTTTACCAACACGATTTAAAAAAACAGCTTAAAATACAGAAAATACATTGTTGGTAATTTGCCAAACATCACAAATATCAAGTCTATAACGTTATAGTAAAATATAGTGGGCATGTTTTATTACCCCGCTTGTTGTTGTATGTATGTGAGTGAAACTTACTTCAGTACTTTCTTTTCCCCATGAAATAGTGCTACAATTTATTTTAAAAAAGTAATCGCATAGTTACCTACACCTATTCTAAATGTTGAAATAACCTCCTGCTACGGCACAGAATCAATTCAAATCAGACGTTTAATTCACCTCATACGATATTTTCTTCAATACAGGTCTGTTTCAGTAGCGGTTTTTCACAGTTTTTAAGTCTTGCAGTATAGTTTCACACAAATACACTGTAAATAAACTGGCAAATGTTCTAATTAGCGTAACTAAAATTGTTTGCGTGGAGATGCCACGCACGTAGCACGCGCTGGGGCTGATCGCTCAGCAAGCACTGGTGGCCGGCGAACGATAGCGAGCGCCCGACCCTACTGCCGGTACCACGATACGCTCACCAAATAACACATACGTCATCCTATCGCAAAACACACTTGGCACATCGCTCCAAGTACAACAGATCGACTCAATGCTTCAGGCGACTTTTGAACATAGTAAGGGGGTATTGTCGCCTCCAAGCTGATAAGGAATACACGTATGTACACACCAACATACTAATCGTATATACGTATACACTAAGCAAACAGTTTATTAATAAATAGAGTTACCTACACATCAGTTAAGTTTCGTAACACTAAAGTCGTCAACCACTTAGCAAAATGCCCTTCTGGTAGTTAATACTCTTCTGGTAATTAGTTTTTTTTTTTTTTTGAATTGACCTATGCTTGAGTCGAAAAGGTACGACGGATCAAGCTTCACCGGACTTGTGGTAATTAGTTACCCTACATCGTACCAACGTACTAGGCCTAGGTTGTATTTGAGGTTCTCATAATCCGCCCAGTATTGGCAGTATTGGTAATTTAATTACTTAGTACTTTGGGGTATATTCTTAAGCCACCTTAAGCTCCCTCACAAATTCGATGAAGCGTGATACATCGATAACATTAATAAAAGTAAATGTGTTCAACATATTTGACACAAAAAATAAATCATGTATTAGGCAAATGAACTGGTTGGCAAACAAGTTAGTTTGTTCGTTATTATCTGCGTATTCCAGATTCAGAGAAATACATACTATTTCAGATAAACGTTATTACATTTCTTAGTCACTTTACTGAATGAAAGATTGTTCCTGTGATATGATTCAATCATAATACATATTACTAAATTATTTTCTACACGTTGAATAACGCTCCGTTTCCTACTGAAGTTCTTCTTTAAGTTGATAAGACCTCTGCATCCACTACATCATACATAATATTAAAATTATTGCATTACGCCACAGAATACCAAATAGTAGTCCCTACAGAAGCTCCACTAGGCGACATAATTCAAATAAATTGCAACCCTATCTCCGTTATAATAAAGTGCAATTCAGATCGCACGGCGCTAGGCGAAAAAACGAAGTTGCTGCATCTCTTTCTCTCGCGTTGCGCTATCTCTTTTGCCACTCTACTAACACCTTTAGGGCTGTCGTCTTTGAGAAAATAAAACATCTGATTTATTAACCTATAAGGTACCTACCTTTTACTCAAACAAATGATGGTTCAAATAAACCAATGCTACTACTATTTACTAAGTAATAGTATTACTCGTATTATATTGTTTGCAAACTATATTTACTCGTCAGTAGGTAGGTAAGTACTTTAGTTTATGAAAATACGTCATAATGTTACTGTAGGTTTGTCAGAGAAAATTATGAGGACAAGAAAAGAGATCTAAAAAAGACATCCGATCCAGTCCTTTTCCTTTTATTTTTGCATCCATAAACACATCAGCATTTGTCGTATTGTTGTGAAGTCATTTTCGTAATTTGAGCGAGCGGAGCGGCGCGTAATAACGACGCGTCACGCGCGCCCGGCGACTGTTCGCGTACTGATGTAGCTAGCCCTGCCTTTCATCGGCCGGGGCGATATTTCGCCCGTCATACCTATTCTCACGAGTGGAACCCCCCTGATTACGCGTCATACTCATAGGCCGAGCTAAGTCAATAAATTACAGCAATCAATACCAATCAGAGAGAAATATTGTTTTAAATTAAGTCTTGATAGACAGACATAGCCTCACTACAGAATTTCATTTTAAAAGACAAACTGGCAAGAGAATTTAAAAACAATTTATTTTTTTAAATATACATAGAACTTTGCTAGATTTCACTCGCTGTAATATAGGTGTATAACGAAGAAACAATTATAATATTATAATAATATGTCGTTGCAAACAGGAAGAATTCGCAGCAAATGACAGCAATTCAATAACAAAACTCGCTAAGCTATAGGTACTGAAAAATCTCTTGCCAAGGGGGAGAGGAGCCTGAAGAGCCGTTATCAGTGAACTGCATAAGAACGAACGCTATTCCACGGAGACATGCCTTTCATGGTTGGCATAAATGTTCCGTAAAATCTCATGATGAAGAGCGCCAATAGGTCATAAAACATATTAACAGGTCACCAGCATATCATGAGGTAATTTTGGACCGGACGTGAGTCAAGCAAAAAGTCAGTGTCCGCAACAACCTGCTCACTTTTTTAACGTGATCAAATTGAAGAGTCGACCCTCAGATCCTCGACAAGGTTGATATTGCTAAGAATACTTTAAAAAATTTAACTTCGAAAAAACCTTTAATAATGCTCAAAAGAACAATGTATATTGGAAAGGAAATCGAATCTAAATGAAGATTCACCCTCACATCACAAAGTGTTTGCATTTTTTAGAGAAGCATTATCCCTAAGTACGTCAAGATTATTTTTTCTGATCGAAGTAAAACTAACACCTGACTTGTAGTTAATAAAAGCTCCCTAAATATCAGAAACACCGACTGAACTTGGGATGTTTGTCAATCATAAATAAATCATGAATGATTTGCGTGAGCTTAGAGAAGAGCGTTGGTCCCATGGAACAATAACCAAAATAAAGTTGATCGCGTTGAGCATGCAGGGATATTTTGGCAGTTGGCTGGTGCGTGTCGCGGCACGATGGCATCATCGCCGTGGAGGATCGTGACGTCACCGCCTTTTCCAAACGTGGCCGCCAGACAAAAATAGTCCCCGCCCCGCCGCTGCTGCCGCCAGCCCCTCGTACGCCGTCACCGACCGATTTAGCTAGCTGGCCGTTCGACACCGACCTACCGACTGCCCTCACTTCATGTCAGTTGCTTGCTGCCATCATCGACCGCTAATTGCATTTCCACGCTTTCCAATACACTAAAACGAGCATTTTTATTTATCTTGTATTTTACATGTCTGACTAAAGCCATGGACTGTGTCAGTCATAGCCGTTCATTTTGTTTTCTGTATGTACGTACTGTGTCGTTCTTTATTCATTTGTTACCTTAACAAAAATTCAGCTGTTGACGAAGTTATCACTAAACGATATTTTGGTAATGATTCCAATTTTTTGCCCGACCTAAATGCTTCTGTCGTGAAATCGAGAAGTATCAAGCTTCACCGTTATTTTGAAGAAGAGAAGGTTAGACAAACTTAATTATTCTATAACTAAATTTTTATATTGATATGGAAATAAATAGATTGTCTTTCATTCTTTCTATAATAGTAGTTTTACTATATCAGAGACGACATAATATTTTTTTTTAAATCTAAGCTCATGCAAGCTAACTACATTTCTTCTATTATAGAATTAGGCTCCTTGTTCCTTTAGCAAAAACTCAACGATAAGTCACCGAAATGGCATTTGAATCCGGATATTTAAACTTAGTAAAATGACTAACTTTATCGTTAAGTCACCAAATCATGAGGTACTGTTAGTTGGAAGATCCATAACTTGGCAACAAACAAGTATTCGGTGCCGTCTCATTCAACAAACAGTCATGATTCTAGTTAAATGATGACTATGGTGCAGGATCAGGGAAACTGGGGCAAATACACACCAAGTTCAAGAAAATTGCACCAAGTTTCACTTCTCGTATTCAGTTTGAAGCTCTTTGTTATTTGTCGTTTAAATAATTTGCCAAATCTTAAAGCTAATTTGAGAATCCTTTTAAACCCAACGGAAACGATATTCGATCGTGTTTGTCTATATGTACAGAAGCCAGCACATGCAGTTGGACATTTGCACTACGAAATTCACCCCTACCGCTACGGAATACGGGCACTCTCGAGATCAACATGATCAACCGCATGTGCTGCTTACTGTATATATATTATTTCCGATGAACCGATTTTGATCTAGGCTTTTTCGTTTGAAATGCGACTCGAGATTCGATTCGATTTTACTGACAGACAATCAACAAACTGCAACACCTTCATTCTTAGTTTTCTATGTATGTTTTAAGAAAATATTATTATTTAGCTGTTTGGAGATTATCAAGTTTTTTCGAGTGATTTACACATTTTAATGACATTGTAAGAAAAAGAATATGGTAACTTCACGATTGGGCTCATTTGACTGTGGCGTTAGTTTTTATGTTCTTTTTATTTTATTGAACTAGTATATTCAACAATTTTTAACCTCTCTCTTCAATTAATTTTATCATCTTTGCTTTGTGGATGACTTGACCCTTAGATGACAAAGTAAAAACATACAGTGTATTTACTAACACAATAAATATTGTTCAGTTGATAGTTTATTAGGTACTCACTACTTCAATGGTACATGACAAGTAAATAATCTCTTCATTGCGTGATAACACATACAATTTGATAAGATTACAATTATTATTTAATAATTTGGTTTGTAACTCTGGCTTATTCTCATCAAATTGCAGGAGAGAGGATCATTGCTAACGGTTTTATAGAGTTTCACTTGCTACCTATTATAATGGCGAGGACGCGTGGCGTTGATAAGATATTCCTACGCGACTTTGTTACGGAGACGGCATCCTTCATGAATTTGTTTTACTCGCCATTCATTGCTGAAAACGCGCACGACAGTCGATCGGTTCTGAGAAATCTACTCGCGTTTCCTGGAAGCGCTACTACAGACGCTCACATATAAAATATACACGTAAAGCACACAACAACGCCTACGGCCCTGATAACATGCAGCCGTGACGCGACGTATCGGTGCTCTCATTAACAGACTAGTATTGCGTGCCCAGCTCGACTTACACCTAATCAAGCAAATTGCTCCACAGGAGTTACGATCCTGCAGTCAACAGAGGCAACGAGCAACATGACAAACCACTTTACAACAATACGCAATGCTGTTCCTGACAGCCTGCAAATGGTTTTAATTCAGAACTAGCGCTGTACTTTACTGTGATTTCAATTACATAATTTGGCTGATTTCCCTGGAGTAACAATGCCATATGAAACAGTAATCAAACTTGGACATTGGACATGTTAAGGAAATTCACCCAACAAAATTAACAGTGGGCTATAAATATCGTAAAAAAATACAACACAGTTGTGATGATGTAATAAATACCTACTCAGATGTTGACAATAGGCATTTGTCGAATTTATCGATGATGAGGCTTCAATAAGATGATTGCAGAGCAAAGGGGTCAACGGCGAAATGCCAACGGTTAACAAAGAAGACTTCACATTATGACCTTTAGAGTAATGAATATTGATTAACTGTACGTACTGTTTGGTCCCTTAATATCGAACGAGAATTAAATGCGCATTCATTTGTAAAATAGAGATGAACAGCAGTTTCCACTTTTATTCACTGGTTTTGAACCAAATGTCATAGTACACGCACGATTTTAATGTCTTTTCCTTATATTTGATTTGATTTATGCCCGATAGCCTTAACCCAAGCTGTGTAATAAAAATATACGAATGTTCGCGTGACTAAGCAGCCATAATTTAATGGACATTAAATGTAATATGTATAAGTAGGAGAGTAATACTTACTTGGTAAGACTTGGGCTTGAGGTAGCATCGCAGACCGCGGCGGCGGCCCGGCGCTCCGCAGCCGCGTCCACCATGCCTGCATCACCGCGTCAGGCATCACTCGCGACCACCCTCACACCTCCACCACACCGCCACACCACACTAGTACCATCACATCACATACATAACAACCCTACACCCAGGCCGATACCTGATATATTCACTATGCGGTCGATATTTAATATCGATCACGATGGATAATGTTTCATTTGCAACTTTGCACAGTCACTTGAACGTTTTAGGTTTCCACTGCACTTGGATCTGTAACAAACAAAAATTAAATCTATCAACAAATTTTATTGAGTTCATCCTTTTGGGAAGCGTAGATTTAGCGATCGCAACGTGTTGATCTAGTTCTATATTTTTCAATTGAGGACGCTTCCCCTTCTGTTTATTTATATTATATATAAGTCTTTAATCACGAGGCAGAAAGTAGTTTAGTTATTTAAAACAGTTGTGCAGTATTGGGTGGGAACAGGTCACTCTGTGACGGACCTAAGGTAACAATCATGGCAAGTTACTGTCAATCCTCCAAGCCACCACAAGAACTGATAATAATATGCTCTTTGAGGTCAAGTAATAATTGTAGTAGGTATCCGAAGATCAGGAGAAGGGGTTCACTCAAATTAGGGTTGAGTAGTTCACCGGGCTAATCGAAGTTACCAGCACAGCCTACAGGTTTCCGAAAATTCCTAGTAACCAGCAGTTTTTTTTTAAATTGATCTATGCTTGTGTCGAAAAAATACGACGAATAAGCCTTACCGCAGAGGAACGGAAGGTTACATTACCCTTAACAACCAGTGCGAAGTCTGCAAACAACTAGGAAGTCATATCCCCTACTTTATTTCGCTGTAAAAGGCTTGCTCTGTCGTAGAGAATAAACGATACATTACTCATCAACGGTTTGCCATTGACACAGAAATATTTTTGAGTAGTGACCACGAAGCGAGGGCACCACACTCTTTGGTGAGAGACACAAAGATGCCTCTGTCCCTCAGTGGTAGACGTTTTTCGGCTAAAACTACTTCGATAACGATGATTATTTACTGATGGGGTCAAAGCAGCCAAAAATTGTAGAGTACTTTGAATGCCCTTCTGGTAGCGAATACCCTTCTGGTAATGATGAATACTGATGATACTAGTAACAAAGTTGAGATGCACATAAAAAATGTTTGAAATTTGAAAATGTCTATGAGGATGTTATTAGTAAGTTACCTCTATTAACCCTTAAAAAAATATTTCTAACAATGCAAAAAATTAGAGACTGGGCCAGTTTCTGGTAATTATTTGCCCCATGTCATTTACATTTTGTCTGACTAATTCTGAGTCTTTAAACCCATTTAAACAATGTATTTGTTGTATTAAAAAAATGAAATTGTACTACACAGAGCAGGTCAGTTCTTTTCACAGTCATCCAAAACATACATGCATGTGTACATTTAGGAGAAATATATTTTACTAGCTTACCGCTGCGGCTCCGCCCGCGTTAACAGTTTTTCCCGTGGGAATGAGGAATTTTCCCGCGGTAAAATGTAGCCTATGTTACTGATGGTGTATGTAGCTTTCTAATGGCGGAAGAGTTTTTGAAATCGGTTCAGTAGTTTTTGAGTTTATTCATTACAAACATATACACACACAAAAATACAAATCTTTCCTCTTTATAATAATAGTATGTCTAGCTTTCCGCCGCGGCTCCGCCCGCGTTAACAGTTTTTCCCGTGGGAATGAGGCATTTTCCCGCGGTAAAACGTAGCCTATGTTATTCAGGGTGAATGTAGTTTTCTAATGGTGAAGCAGTTTTTGAAATTGGTACAGTAGTTTTGAGTTTATTCATTACAAACATACATACACACACACACACACACACACACACACACAAAAATACAAATCTTTCCTCTTTATAATATTAGTATGATTAGTATGATAAGATATGATGTACTCCAGCTTCCTGCAGCTACCACATTGTTTTTCTGCTTTTCCAACGAGAAGACTACTTTGTAATCTACAAACATACTATCTATTTATTTATCAAGTTTAACCAAATGTATTTATGACAGCAAGAGCTTCTATAATAATAATAATAATTTATTAAAACAACGAAAATTGCATTTTTACAATATGTTCACATTAACAGTTACACAGTAAAGTACTACTAGTGTAACTAGTATTATATATGTGACGTTTCACGTGCAAAGGTACCTTATGGCGGGTTTTAGTATAAAGATAATGTTTTTGTATTTGAATAGCTTATTAGTTGCTGATTACAGGGATATGCGTAACTCAATACCGACCATAGGGTACCTTTGCACGTGGAACGTCACATATTATCTGTGGTACTACATAATTACAGGACAGAAGCCATGATTATAAATATTTTTGCTGCTGTATATAGTTATATGTTATACATTTGATGTGTATGTTTTTTATTATTATTACCCAGTATTTTATAAAGGTATAAGGTCAAGAGCAAAGTAAGCTGATCATATTATGCACCATGATTCTCTCCCTTATTTTACATACATAAGAATGGTGTTAAGTTCAAACTTGTCAGTTAAGATGCTTTTGACTGAACAGGAATTTGGGTTTCTATATTACCAATCTTTATACTATTTTATTTTAATTTTTGCTCTAACTGTTAGAGCTCTAACACAAGTTTATTGCCTGCCAGTTACAAAGTTCAATATATAGGAAAAATAATATTTAACATATTTTTGTATATTTAGTATTTAGAAATTATACCTACTATAAATGATAATGATAAATGACTTAGTTGCAATTGAGTAGATATAATATATGGCATTGAGGGTTTTCAGGTTTTTGACAGTAAACATGTATCAGATTATAATCCTACCTACTTTTGTATTTTTCTTTCCTACATTTGCATGCAAAATATTAAAATTTTGTAGAGATAGTTGAGAAATAAATACTTTGTGGCAAGGTTGTAGGTATAGGTAAGAAAGAAATAATATGATTAGAATTTGAAGGCGTACGTACCAACCAAAATTGAAAAGGGTTTAGTAGTTTTAAATGCCGCAAGATATAAAATTTGGCAGGGTAGAAAAGGAAATAACCGCCCAAAGTAGCCGCCTTACGAAAGCACAAAGAAAATTCATAGCATTGAACGGGCATTAGCGGCGAACGTACTGGTACAAATGCAGTAAATTATGTATGAGATCATCGATACAGCAAATGAAATAAAATTAAATATGACTCACCAGTTTCAATATACCTACACTTTGCTATGCTACAAACCAGTATAGGTTATCATCATCACCATATCTTTTAGTGAATGTCACACAAACAACACACTGCTGATAACCGCTCTTTGATCTAAAAGACCATGAAATGTGAAAAACTTAACCATACTTTCAGTTTCTTTGAATAAACAGTGGAAAAATAAATACGAAAATTCGAACCAAGATTTTGTTTGACAGTACAAACAAGACAAGGTACATAAGACAAGGTTTTGTGTAGGTGCGAAAGAGAAACAAAACAAAAATAATATTGAATTTCCGTAAATCATTCTTGTGCTGCCATCTACCAGAAAGCCCTAGAATCACATCGACCACTAAAAATTGAAAATCGTGGTGCCGCCCTCAACATCAAGTGGTTGACGTTCATTCACTGCTGCTAGAGAACAACATAACCTTGTAGCAGCGTAAATAGCTGATAAAATAATAAAGGCCCGCATAAAAATTAGAATGTGATTCTATCGGTTCTTTGATTAGTTAAAATGTTTTTATTAATTAGACGCCGCTTATAACATTTTCTTTGTTTCGGTTGTACTTAATTAAACAAAATTTTTTTTACAAATTATAGCGTACGTTGATGCAAGGTTAGTGCGCACAAATTAGAACAATATTTTTTGTGACAACAGTCTGCATCTGTTGATTGAAATTTGAAACAGATTATGCTTCTAAACAAGGTCAACAGTTTTCATCAACTCACAGACGACGAAAATAATTAAAATCACAGTGTATTATGTCCATACTTTCACATATTGCGTTCTTATATTGTGTCTATTCAAGATACAAGTGCAAGTGTTCGCAAAAATGATTTGTACTTTGTTTTTCGCAATCACAACGTTACATGAACATGGATGACCTAAAATGCGAATACATAAAGAAAAAAAGATGCCTTGGATTGTCTCGAAGAGTGCAAAGTGTAGAAATCGTAATGTTTCGTGTTCGACTTATCGATAGCCGTAACGGAGAGCATCCTAGCATCGTTTAACCCCTGCTACTATGTTCGTGTACAAAAAGTGAAAATGTGATGTGTCAAAATGATTGTTTACCTCGCGATGGACAGGTGAGCGGTTCGCACAAGTGATACGTGAGGGCGGCGGGGGGCGGGCGAGGGTGAGATGTCGGGTGGCACGAGCCCCTTGAACGGCGGGTTCGAGGCTGGAAGCGAGCCCGCCGTCAGCGTGCGGCTCACCGTCCGCAAGGACCTGTTCCCCGAGGTGCGCCTGCCCACGCTGGCGCGCGACGACCACGACCTGGAGGACCTCGACGACCTCGACTCCGACACCATCTCCTGCGTCAAGCTCGAAACTGACTTCGAGCAGAGCATCGACGAAATTGCCAACCAGAAGCTGCAACAAGCTAACGGACTCCTGCCGCCGAAATCCCGCCATAGGAAACACAAGCAACACTCTAGACGCGACCCAGATTGGTCCATGGCCAATGGGTTTGCGCGGCCAGGGAAACGGAGAAAAAAGTCTCCTCGCAGTTCTAGACATAGGACACCTCCACTGAACAATATGTTGAAAGTGAAAGGTGGTAAAAATTTAAGCTTAGTGAGTAGTAGTGAGTGTCAAGAAAGTGATGATGAAGAACAAGTTAAAGAGGAAGAAGAGGACAGTGAAAGTTCAGAGGATGAAGTGCTCAAAAAGAGTGTGAAGTTACCTATTGTAGTGCCGCGACAGAGCGGTAAACCATACAGTCATGAACTAAGTCAATTATCAACAAAAAAGAAAAAATCTAAACTATCTAAAAGCTCTAAAGAGCAACGGACTTATGCAGTGATTCCTTGTAGTGGCAAACCTCGTTCCATGTTGGACATTTGTAGTTCACGTAGTAAAAAGAAATTAAAGAAGTCTGATAGCGGGCCCACATATCACAGTCAGATAGTGGACACAAGTACTAACTTAAAAATTAAAATTAAGAGAACAAGTGCAGCTGACACTGTAAGTAATAGATAATATTTGATTTTAATTAGTTTTAGTAACCTAGTTATAACTTGACAATCATATTAACATAGCAGCAATAGCTTATCATCTTCAGAACATAGAAATACAATTTATTATGCTTATTGACATTTTCAAAAACATAGCAATTACATGATTGATTATATCTAAAGAATGTATATGGTCACTAAATGCTCTTATCAGTAACTTCCAAATTTTGGGGTCTCTAGCATAAGTGATCAGGCCTTATTAAGGCTGCCTTAATGATGGGTCCTTTAAATTTCTTTACAGTTTGAGCAGTGCAGTAGGGTTTTCTGGTGTGTTGTTTCACTGTAAGACAAACAAAATAACATAAACATTTTTGTTTTCTTTAATTATCTTTTAGTAGCATTAAATATACATAATAATATGCATCCAGCAGTAGCAGTGGCCTTTGTCCAGCAGTGGACGTCTTTCGGCTGAGTTGATGATGATGATGATTAATATGCATAAAGATGGCACAAAATCTCTCCCAGATATGTTTTACTTCTTCTTGTGTGGGTTGTTGTATGATGTATGGTAGTTGACCAATTACTAATACATTGGGCTTAATTCCGGCGTGGCCGCTAACATCTCTAAATTTAAGTTGTTGTTCTCTTTTGAATGAATATTTGGGAATCAAAAAGGATGGTAGATGAATGAATTATTTTTGAATGAATGATATTTAAAATAAGCAGCGCGCTGTCAAATTCAGCTTAAATTAGTCGGAATATTTTTAAATTCCTGCTAAATTACGCATAAAAACGATGTTTGACGTGTCTAAATGTAGGTTGGCAATCACCTGTCCCTTTTTGTTCTTAAGAATGTGAAAGAGACATAATGGTTCTTTAAGTTAGAGCGTAATATAAGTAGAATTGGGCTCAGTGTATGAAACTTAAAATTTAATATCATTAACCAATTAAAAAATTTAATATCATTAACCCTGATACTATTGTCATTAACACTAAAAAATAATTATTATTGAGTCACCGTAAAATTATTAAGTTTTGTTTACTGAGTTGGTAACAACACTCAAAAAATGCTGTTAGGAGACTGCACTTATGAATGTGATTGAACATGATAAATAAGATGAGATGTTTGTTTTATAATTTATTTATTAATAAAACTTTCATAATATTAAAATTTGGTCCTCATTGTTATCAGCATTTGGAATGAAAATTTAAAAGTCATTTTTGCTCACAATAATTATCCAATTCTGTAAGTAATCAATTCAAAGAATGATAAAACAGGAAAATTGAGCCTAAATAAATACTTGAATTTATATTCCTGGCTCAGTTACAATACTTGTTTTTTATATAAATAATTTTATAACTAACTGGGTTATTTTGCAAATTCATTTATTTTATTTTACTGATGATGATCAATTAATGAAAGTGTGTGTTTTGTTATTTCTATTTATCTAATGAACCTCCAGCTTTATTATTTTCTGTGAGAATAAGTTTTTATATGCATCAAAATGTAATCATACCTGATATCTGTATCTGTCAGCCAAGCTACGATCTATCTGTGAGCCAAAACACATAGTTTGCGAAAATTGTCTTTGTATAGAATATTATAATCAAAACAGAGTTCTAGGTTACTTTTGTATAGTTTCACATTTCTCCCTTAGGATATTGCAGGCTGAATCACCTGATTGTCCAAAAAGAAAGATGATTCCGTGCTTCAGAAGGCCTGTTAAAACCGTTGGTCCCAGCTACTAACTGCCACCGTAATTGTTAAACGAGTCATACAATCCACATAATGAAAAAAAAGAAGTAACAAAAGATTTCCTAAAACTATTAAATTTTGAAAATTCAAAAATATTTGATTCATTTGAAGGCTGCCACAGAATACTTAATGACGTCATAGAAAGCTTTAGAGGTCATCAACATTGCCGTAATTGAAATTACTTGGTTAAAGCTAATTTGAGTAAGGTCAAGTTCATGTGACGCCCTTCAATATTATTCCTTTTGGTAAACGTATTGATAAACCTGAATGGGGATTCAATCAGTTATTGTAAAAAAAGATGAGAGTAAAATTGACTGTAACATTAGGTATGGCACCCGGCACCCGAAAGGATGATGTGTCAAAACATCCCCCCAAAAAACAAAAACTGATAACATCGACCAACAGATTTGAAATGTATCTCAGTACATGCGTCTTAGCTGTGATTACTTTTTACTATGGCGACATCTTTCAAAGACGCGGGATATTGCGAGAAAAAAATCGTTTTGTCTTAATATCGGTACCCAAAATAACAGATTGTAAGCATTCAATTGGGCACTGGACATTTATAGGCTAATGATAAACAATTTTTTTTTTTCAAATCCAATTGATTATGAAGTTAAAACTGGTTACGAGCCTCACCGATTACCGAGCCTTACCGATTACCGATAACATGTAGGACATTTGGGTATCGAACCTAGGGCGTCCTGTGCGGAAGTCAATTGCAATGCACTGCTATCCCTCTGAGTACTCTGAATAAAGCGAATGTATTTAGGCATACGAGTATGTGACGTAAGCCGGTTAGGGTTGAGTTACCTGCAGCCCAAATATTATTCTCGCTCATAGTGGTTTTTCACTAACACAGCTAATTACTTTTGCGGACAAAAAGTTAGCGTCGCGTTATCGTTCGCCCTTCATACTATTTAAAAAATCGCCATTTTACATTGTATATTTGAAACCCAATACAAAAATAATTTCAGGTAACACCAATTACTCCAACGTCAATAGCAGATATCGGGCAAAGGAAGTCGAAGAAAAAGCGGGCTGCTTCTCCCGTCGCGAGTGAAAGTTCGGGCGAAGAGTACGATCCGACTCGCGGAGACTCGGCGGCCATCAGCGTCGCAGCGCCGAAGCCTCGGAATGTGCGGCCCAAGACCCCTAAGGTCCCAAAGACGCGCAAATCCAACATTTCTAAAAATAAGGGTATGTAGACGTACAACATTTATAAGTATGTTTGTATTATATCTCAGCGATTCTTCCCTTTTAAGCATTCTTGCTTGTCCTAGGTTCACCCCCCCCCCCCGCAAGCCCGGAGAAAATCTTCGATTTAGGGACAAGCATACTTTTAGACTTTAGTAATACGTCTGTATTTTTCCTTGCCAACCTTACTAGTCCTATCCTAGGTTATGTTCACGAAAGTCCTGAGAAAATCGCAAAGGATAGTGGGCAAAAATGTATGGGCGGCACACCCACTTCCGCCAAAGATTCGACTACTTTAGTTTGAAAGGTATCATGTTCATATTTCTTTGTGCCAATGCGCATCAAATTCTGCCCCGAGGTTCTCTATTTATTTGAAGTTGAAACAAGCACAACTACAAACATATTTTGTTTATTGTTACTTTACAAGAAATAAAACAAACATTTTATAATTATTATTCGTCAAAGAGCGTCGATGGCCTAGTGGCTAGGGCCAGCACCGGTTCGATCCCCGCCACGTACAAATGTATTTTCGAATTTCGAATTTAAATGTACGTTTATTCGACGCTCTTACAGTGAAGGGAGACATCGTGATGAAACCTGTACACACCGCGAACGAATTCATTTTTTTATTATTATTATCTATAATAACTGAGTCTAAGAAAAGAGCCGGTCGGTGGATGTTTTCCTCGAGTCTTGCCAGCCTCAAAAACCATAATATAATGAACATGACATGGGCGCAGCAACCCAAAGTCCGGTTGCCTATTTTGCGCTAGGGGTAAGGCCTTATCGTGGGCGCATTCTAAATCAGACTCAGCGCTGTCAGCGACCAGAAACGCCAAAAAAAAGGATAGCTGACAATGATGTCGCTGACGGTGTCGACGCGACGACGATGTGGGGGAGTGCGGGGGATTTTATGGTCGCCCAGCCTTTTCTCCATTATAATATATAATTAAGATTCACATTATTAGAGTTATTAATAATTGTAAAAAAACGGTAACTAGCGAGTAAAAATATTTTATTTATTAGGTATGTATACATATAGTTTTATGTGATGATCTGTCGGAGTGTCCGGTGAAGCTTGATTAGTCGTAATCTATTCGACACAAGCATAAGGCAATTTAAAAAAAAATCTGTCGGATATTTTACCACGGCGTTATAATAAAAAATGTTCATTTTTAGAAGGTGTTATCAGTTATAATTAGTATATGACTGGCGGAGCTGGGTGTATCTTGCCCACCATCCTTTAGCGATCATGTATCGTTCAAGTAATTAATGTATGCCTGTATTATATCTTCATCAAGATTTTTCCTGTTCCAACCTTACTAGTCCTATGGTCACTCTTGCAAAGAGTGGAATATTTAATCCGATGTCTCGCCAGCGATTATAATTTTCCTTTGAGAATTTTCATATTCTTTTGATGGTGGATTGGGATTTATTACATAACAGTATTATAGAAAAATCTTTAGAAACATTGAATATTTTTAGTTATTTGTGTGGTCTGTTTGGTATCAGAAGCTTACAACGTGAGATTAGCCACCTACGCTTTATCTGTCTTCAAATCCCTTTATCTCAGTCTTAAAAGGGTGGTGCTTATTTATACAATACAGCCCACTTGCTTGTGTAATATATATCATTTTACCCTTGCTACAAGTTTTGTTTTTATAGTTTTTATAGAAGAAACATGAATATTTTGGTGTTTATGGCACAGAATACCAAATAGTAGTAATATGGCAACAATTTCCTTTATAAAATTAGTTCCCTTGAAATTCCGCAATATGGCGAGGTTTTTTATTTCTTTGCCGGGCTTTACTTGGATTATTTTGTATTGCAAACTATAAATTATGCAGACCAAACTCGTTAATCAAAACTCGGTTTTTTTTTTATTACGAGTTTGATACATAGTTGAACTGAAATAAAAATTCATGGTGAAAATTATAATGCACCTAACTACTGCGAAATATGTTTCAGATGCTAAATATTCTGCCAGATAGAGTAAAGCCAAGCTCATAACCATTATTGTTTCAGATAAAAGTGAAAAGACTGAAAGAAGTAGAGTTAGTGACGTCGATAATAAAGATTCGGGACCCCAGAGTCCTTGGGCAGACAGAATGCCGGAAGAGATTCTCGTCAAAATTTTTGAGTATGTTGTTACAATGCAGGGGACATTGCCTTCTGTTATTAGGTAAGTAAAGATAACTTGCAATCTGTTCACTGTTTCGTGCTGCGACGGTCGGCAAAGCGGCTAAATGCATACAGCCGATCGGGCCAAGAAGCGACCCTTGGGAGAGCCCTATGTCTAGGACTGCTTAATTAATACCTGAAAACGCCAGACGATCCTTCGATCCACGATCCAGAAGCGTGGAGCTTGGATCATGATCGTACTGGTCTAGACGGCTTGAACTTTTTTGCGATGCTCTAGCCGATCCATACTGATAATCCGCTTACAGTTGAATTCTCGCTCGCTATGGAGTCTTAATCGCGCTCTCCGCAATAATCGTTCACACCGAGAGTTCTTTTACCCATAGAGGTAGAAATTTTTTTGCTCATTTACCAACAAATCGCTAGCGGCAAGGAGCGCGCGTTCTTTTGGATCACGTCTCTACGCACACGATTGGATCGTCTGGTACGGTTCCGGCTAGTGATATTTGTATTTTACTTGTCAGGAAGATTCTGATCTAGAATTTGCGTCATTTCAATCTGCTATTCTTAATAATTTTAGTTATTTTCTCAAGCTCAAACCATATAAGGGTTGAATTGATATAATAGATATTAGAATCTAATTGCCAACTACAGATTTTCCACACAATTCTGTCTAAAATTTTCCATTTATCTTTTTTATGAAGCTCAAAAACGGTAAGTTTAGTTAACAATGATATTATATTTTTAAACTCCAGGTTAGGCCGAGTGTGCAAGTCGTGGCACAATGTAAGCTGTAGACCCGAGCTGTGGAAGAATGTAGATCTTGCACAACATACAAGTGAAAAATGCAAAACCGATTACAAACTGGTCTGGTTACTGGAGAACCGATTATCGAAATGTCAAAGTTTAAATATTGGTAAGTGTTTCACTAAATAATAGGTACTAATTAAAATTTTGTTATTTAAGTCTGGTTTTTGTCGTAAATATTATCAGTTACACATGCCGTTTTGATGGTTATTGTTTACTACTAACTGTAATTTTTTAATTACGCTGGCTATCTTCTTATTTAATACGCACATTACACATTTGTTTATCGCAGATTTCACGTCTTTGCATTCAAAAGTATTCCCATAAGAATACATGTCCAGAGGGACTCGAGACTACCCTGAAAACAGGCATAATAATGTTTGCATAAAATACAACTTCAACCGTTATCTATATCATACTAGTAATAATACTAATATTATAAAGAGGAAAGATTAGTATTTTTGTGTGTGTTTATGTTTGTAATGAATAAACTCAAAAACTACTAAACCGATTTCAAAAATTATTTTACCATTAGAAAGCTACATTTACCCTGAGTAACATAGGCTATATTTTATTCTCTAAAAAATTAGGGTTCCTTACTAAAACTTCAATAATGTAACCCAAGGTGTAAAAAAAATACCTAAAATATTCCTAATAATTGAATGGGCTCCAAAACTACTGAACCGATTTAACGGTAAAACTTGGCACAAAGATAGAATAGACCTTGGGAAAGAACATAGGCTACGATTTACCACGGGAATATTTCTCATTCCCACGGGAAAAAATGTTAAAGCGAGCGGAGTTGGCACAAAGATAGAATAGACCTTGCGGAAGAATATAGGCTAGCTTTTACCGCGGGAAAAACTCACAAACACACACACACACAAATACAAATATTTCCTCTTTATAATACTTGTAGTATAGATTTATTTGCAACTGTTGAATGGTATTTTAGCCCAGTGGAAGGTGTGCAACGTGTCGTGGGTGCTGGCGTGCGTGGCGGACTACTGCCCGGGGCTGGTGGAGCTGAGCGTGGCCGGCTGGAGCCGCATCACGCCCGAACAGCTGTTCGAGCTGCTGCAGGGCCTGCCCAAGCTGCAGCGGCTAGACCTCTCGCTCACGGTAACACACCAACTACATTACTACCTTCTTCTTCTTGATATTTAAGAGCCTCGCTCTTGTCGGTGGAGTCTACGCCATTCTGTTCTGTCTTCCGTCCTCTGTTTGATCTCCTGATACGACACGACATCTATTCCTTCCTTAATTTGGTCAAACATTACTACCATGGTCCAAGAAAACAAGGTCTTGCAAATAGACCACGTGACTGACACAAGCCTACGTCATTTTGCGCTGTTCATCCTTGTCTATTACACGTATTCGCAGGCAAAATGTCGTAGAAATGACGTAGGCTCGTGTCAGTCACGTGGCCTAATGGTTAGACCTTGTTTGCTTAGACCATGATTACTACAAATACAATAGCTATTTATGCTACAAGTGCGGAAAGTATGTGATTTCCGATGAGTGTATAGGCCGACACGAGTCGGAAATCATCTTTCGCACGTGTATCATACAAGATTTTACTATGCATTGTGCAAGAAAAAACAGTTAAATTAAAAAGGCGTTATAAAATGGCGGGCTTCTTAAATACATGCGCACTGAAAATATTATCTATTGCGTATGTGTAAATACCTACTTCGTCGAATCGCAATAAGACATGAGTAAAATGTGTTCAGCCACGCAAATTTTAAATTAATATTTGAACGTATTTTATCAATAAAAATTAATTTGTAAAGTAATTATACTAATTATAAACGCGTTTATTGAATTGTTATTTTTATTGTTCCCTATAAATTAGTAACAATTGATAAGTAAGTGTAAAAATATCTCAAATACTGAAATGTCGGGTTGATGGCTGAGCAAAAATTAAAATAAAACTGAAAAGTAAGAAGCACTAGTACGAAAAAGTGCTACTTTCCGCAGTATTTGGCTGCTTAGAAAACGCTGTTTTTCGAGCACATGCATATTTCCAACTAATTAATCGTAAAAATGAGACGGACGACACTACAATGTTGCTATTTTTTACTTTCTACACATTTTTGACAGACTACGTTATTTTCGAAAATTTCGAGCTTCATTTAGCACAAAAAATATTTGAGATTTGTGAAGATAAATGTCGTGTCCCCAGTCGGAGACAGGCGGGTCGAGCACGTGCCTGTCGGCGGCGTCGATGGCGCGCCTCTGCGAGAGCTTCGGCGCTCGCCTCACGCACCTCACACTCGCCAACAACAAGTTCACAGCACTGCCACAAATACTCTCCTCCGTTGCGGTGAGATTCAATTTAACCATGGTCTAAGAAAACAAGGTCTTCTATTCCGACCATTCATCCTTGTCGATGCGCCCTGAAAATATTATCTACCTACTCCGCATGTGCAAATAGGTACCTCATCGAACCGCATGAGTAAAATGTGTTCAGCCACGCAAATTTTTAATTTAATATTTGAACGTAATTTATCAATAAAAATAGGTATTAACATGCTTTCGACAAGGATAAACAGCATGATGACATGTGCTTGTCGCTATGGTATATTGATTCGTCTCTCCTTGTTAGCTGCTTTCTGGTGTAGGGGGTGCAACTAGAGATTTGTATTCCCTTTAACCCCGTAGACGCTTGCGACGAAATATAACAATGCAGTGCATTTTTCAGATGTTCTCAAAATGTAATTAACGTTAGTGTTCCAGCCCTTATTGCTAGCCTTGCTAGCAAGCACGTCCTAACCCTATATAGCAAGCAGTAACCGCACGATGTAACACTACCATTTAATACAAATCTTGCCCTGACAATGACATAAAATAAAAAAATATATGTATGTCCAAATCGATTCACTAGTTCTCAAGTGATACATTTCGGCGATGCATATTTACTAAAGAGATGTTTTTGCGTACAGGCACATTGTGAGAATCTCGAAGTGTTGGACATTTCGGGCGCTCAAGCCACGTCACACCCGGCCGCCGTGCCGTTGGAGGCCTTGCAGAAAGGCTGCCCTAAGATGAGAGTCTTCCGAGCCGCCAACTCACAGCTCGTACTGGCTTCTGCCACCACCTCACAACAGGTATGGCATCGTGTTGATTTAAAGGCTTTTGTAGAAAAAAATATCAACAAAATTATAGCAATTTTATACAAATTACGAACAACCGTATAACTTTCCTATGTGTAAAGAGAATTCTTTTCAATAAAAAGCATTTTGCACTATACTCGTACACGGTTTTCTTAGGCGTTTGCGCGTCTATAGCGATTGTAAATGTTAAATGTTGTAGATGGAGTCATGCGGCTGGAGCCACCTCGAGGAGCTGTCGATAGCTGGAGACGCGGCCGTGGAGCGCGTGGCGGTGGGCGAGTACCGGCTGGGGGACGAGGCGCTGGCGCGGCTGGTGCGGGGCGCCACGCGGCTGCGCCTGCTCGACCTGCGCGGCCTGCAGAGGCTCACTGACTCCGGCCTCGTCAGGGTGCCGGCCTGGGACCTGCAGCATCTCTTCCTCGGAGGTACTGTTGTACTGCCCTGATACAGTGACGGGCGCTGGCGCGGCTGGTGCGGGGCGCCACGCGGCTGCGCCTGCTCGACCTGCGCGGCCTGCAGAGGCTCACTGACTCCGGCCTCGTCAGGGTGCCGGCCTGGGACCTGCAGCATCTCTTCCTCGGAGGTACTATCCACACGCCGTATAACAACCCGTTTTCATTACTTGCGCCATTTTAAATAACTCTGTAAGACTATTAAAGTTATATTATAGCGACCATGAAAGTAAAAATGCTATGTTTATCTTTTAATTTCGTCTTTTACAATGTTTTATGTAAAATAAAATGTAAATGAATTAAAATGTAAATGGCGGTTTAAATCGGATCAACGTTTCCAAAGCATTGTCGGAAACGAAAAATAGCACTCCAGACAAAATAAACAAATGAAACCATTTGAATGTTGTGGCAGGTTGCTACGTGACGCGGCAGAGCAGCGCGTGCCTGGAGCTGATCTGCGAGAAGTGGTCGCACAGCCTCATCGAGCTGGACCTGTCGTGGGCCTCCGCGCACCGCGTGCTGGACGCCGCCGTCTGCGCGCTCGCCGACTCCGCCGACAGCAAACTCAAGTAAACACCACTCACTAACGCCCTGTCACAGACCAAAATAATAGTACTAACCCGTACAGAAAGGACACTCACCCCCCCGCGCCAAAATGAGTTTCCCGCCCGATATAGCGCCCCACGCCCCGCACCCCGCAGGCACCGCGGCACTCCGCCAGTGGTGTTCGGGGGTGTTTTACATAGCGCCTAGCGCCATTGACTTGTAGTTGATATTCAGTTGTTAAATATTCAAAAAGAAGTAGGTTGTGAAAATGCATGGAGTGACCGCCCAGTACTACTGAAAGAGATAGTGCGGAGAAGTATCAATTTCGAGTTGCTGAAATTCCCTATGTTATTATGAATATGAGTCGAGTTTTAAAGTGACTTTTAATTGCAGGGTGCTCAACCTGTGCGGTTCATCTGTGTCATTGGAGCCAATCAAGAAGGTCTTGTTGAAATGCCCGCGCATTGAGTCTCTAAACTTAAGCTCCTGTCGCGCTCTTCCACGAGGTATGAAAAGACTTTACGTAGGGAAAGAATTGCAGGATCTAAAAGACAGTTTTGACCCGACTAAACCAAAAACCAAAGAAGACGACGATGACAAACCCAAGAAAAAATCTGTCAAAAAGAAAGAAGCTGACTCGAAATCAGAAAGTACAAGTAAAGAATCGCCGAAAGGCGACGAGTCTGATACTTCTGCCTCCAAAGCGGACAATTCACAAGACCAGTCTTCCTCATCTGTTTTCCAAGAGCCTAAAAGTGTTCCTGAATCAGAAACAAGTATACCTGATAAGACTCCTACAGAAAACAGAATCAAAAGTCCTCCACAAGGCATCACGGCGAACAAGTCTGCGGACATCATGACGCCGCCGCAAGATGGCCGCCGGTCCACGAGAGACGCCACTCCTAAACTCTTGAGTCCTATCCCACAATCCAGGCCAGACTCCTCCTCCACTCCCAGATCTGACCCTAAAACGGATTTCGGAAGTCCTCACTTCAGCCCTCTACCCAAACCCGACAGCCAAGTACAGAACAGCCCCGATGTCCAGCCTGAATCAGTTAAAAGTAATAGCTCATGGAATCTAGGTCAATTCAAAACTACGCCCACGCATAAATCAGAGGCGAGTCCTCTCAGTAGACCGGAGAGTCAATGTAGGTTAAAGCACGGTAAAGTGATCGAACAATGTAGCCCGACAACTTCGTTAGAGAACAAACCTAGCCCCGAAACGATGGGCGTTAAACAGGACATAAAGAATCCTAATAATTACTACGGAAGCTATAGTCCCATGCCTCGACAAGACACATCCTTCTCTTCTCAAAGAAGCCCGTATTCGGCGCAACCGAGCCCCGCTCAACCAAGTCCATATTCCACGCAGCCTAGCCCGTACTCCACTCAGCCCAGCCCGTACTCCTCGCAACCCAGCCCGTACTCCGCCCAACCTAGCCCTGACACCAGCCAAATCGTAAAACCCGACCTACAGAAATCCAACGCGTGGAACTCCGGGAATTTCAGTCCCATGCCAAAACACCCGCAATTTTCCCCTCACCCATCTACTCACACCAGTCCCGACCCCGGTTTAGGCGTCAAAAACGACCTTCGAAGCAATTCCAACAAGACTCCCGGCCAGTACAGTCCTATGTCGAGACAGGACCGAATACACCAAAGCCCCTACTCGCCGAGGCCTAGTGCAGAGATCGCTTACAGTAACAAGAAGAGCCCTGCAAATTTAGGGAATTATAGTCCGATGATGCGGCCCGATTGTCTATTACCCAGTCCGGACGCGAGCCAAGCGCAGAGGCCGGTAGCAAGCGGGCGGGACGCATTCGGCCGGCAGATATCCAAAGCGCCGGATCCCTTACACAATCCGCAGCCGGAGCTATCAAACGCTTGGGGGCTAGATCGGTTTGGACAGTTGAGCAGTGCGGCGGTGGCGAGCATCGAGTCGCTAGTGTGGGGCGCGGCGGCGTCGTTCGAGGAGCCGGCGCGTTCGGTGCCCGCGCCCCCGCAGTGGGGTGGATTGCCCTCGTTCGAGTCGAGCGTGCGGCGCCACGCCGAGGAGCTGCCCAACCCGTGGACGCTGCCGGGCGACTACCACGTGAACCGCGCGCAGCCGACCGACGCCTTCGTGGAGCAGAACGTGAGCTTCAACACGCTGAGCGGCCACGTGACCCACCAGGCGCTGCAGAGCTTCCTGGACGAGAGCTTCCCGGAGACCTCGCGCGTGGACTGACCGCGCGCCCCCCGGCGCCTCTAACGACCCCCCGGGGGCTGACCGATGACCGCTGTGGACGCGTGGGCGTGAGGACGTTCCAAAGGTGTTGGTGAAGTTATGTTTAACATTGAACAATTATCGCATATTAGAGATTGTAAATAAGATTATCTAAATAATTAAGTTTTAAGAGTAACGAAGCTAGAATCGCATTAAAATAAATTATTTTGCAGCATAGTTTATGAGAATATTTAGAAAACAGATAATGTTAAGAGCTATATTAATAAAAATCGGTTGAATTGAATTTTGTTGGATATACTCAGAAGTTAGTTTTATCGTGATTCGTTATTTGAATGCCAAAATATTATCTAATACTGAGGCCAAAATGGATATTTATTTTTTAAATAGTATACTTTCCATATACAACATGGAATGATCTATATTTTGACAGGTATTTTAATTGTTTGTGTTTTGTTTCGTTATATTCTAATAATACTAACTGCAACATAGCAACGCAATTTAAACGGAGGATAGTTATTATTAATTATTAAAAAACATTCCTTTTTTATACTATCTACGATTTAATCAATCTTGTTAGAAAAAACTTGATCATTTTGCGCTCATTGCTTGAATAAGATAGTATTTTGAAAATAATTTATGCTATGCGTGCGAATCTAGAACATTGATTTGTCAAATGAAGATATACAAAAACTTCTTCTCAACTAATCTTAATGATAAACCAAGGAATAAAATTTGTGCTTCAGTTATTTATTTTGTTCAGGTCCCATCTGCGTCTGAAGTGATATTTTTCATAACTAATTAGAAACGCAATTCGTTTTCACTGAACATACACGCTGCAAAAAAATGTACCGTGCTGTGCCATACATAATGCGACGATTCCTCACACACAGGGTGAAATTTGCGCCTTAGCAAATACTGGAAAGACATCTCAATTAACGGTTTTGAGGAATTATCCAAAAAACTTCTCGGAAACCCCCAATATTATTTTTCTTTTGGGAATTTATTTTTAGTGAAAATCATAATATCCATTGCTTGAGCATGTCCTTACAGTTTTTGCTAAGCTGTCGCTATATACGTACCCGGTATTTATTTTAAATAACGCAGATGTGGTCCTAGCCTAGCCTTTAGGGTACTTTTTACACCAGAGATGTGCTATGCTACGTTGCCATGAATGCGTTTGATGTCCACCAATCATATTAATTGGTGCACATAGCTTAGCACTTGTGGAAGCGGATTGAGTTGTGTTTTCTTTAAGGAAGAATGCATGCTCTAGATGCGTGCTATGTATGTATATGCCCTCGCCGCTTCCCTACTATGCATAATATTATCGCACGCATCTTCATAGCACATCTCTCTCGCACCGCTACTACATAGCATAGCATTAGTGGAAACGGTCTAGTTTCACATTTTAGCTATAACATCCTCGCAGCATAGCTCCGTAACTCACATCTGGTGGAAAAGCGTCCTAAATCGTATTTGATTTCATCAAATTACGTTCTTTAAGTACTTTCTGTATTAGGAGGTTTAACTTATTTCTCATAACTTTTGTATTGTTTTACACATTTTTAATCGGATCTTGTTTTAGATTTTAGAGCAGCTATTTTTTTCGTAAATTAATTATTTCTATTTTTGCTTTGAATATCCTAAGTAACGAAATATTTATTTTTATTATTTTATATTTGTGATTTGACTTGACTTTTTATGTACAGATTATTGCTTAGAAATGAGAGGATTGATCGTCTCTTATTAATATTTTGTTGTGTTCTTAATAATAATCTAATACTTTCGTAAAATTTCCTCTCTTATTTATAAGTGTTTGGTTAATTGTTCAAAAACTGTACATGTCGCAGATTCTTATCACATACTTGTCCCTACTTACCAATAGTGGTTATTCGATAAAAATAAACTGCATTAAGCGTTTTTCGTTAATGTGTACGACGACGACTGTGGTGTCGAATGTTATCAGCATTTCAATCTGTTTAAATTAAAGTGATAGAAAGGTGTGATAGGTAATAAAATAAATATTTAAGAGTTGCTACCATGCTCAGACTCGCTTGCCTGCTTTCACCCAGCTAGCTGATAGTTAGCAAAAACAAAACACATGAGGTAAAGGAACCGCCTCAAAGTAACGAATCTCAAAGAATTGCGACCAATTAAGGCAAGACAAAATTATTCCCAATATTGTTTATTTTAAATTGTACTTAATTTTTATTTTGTGTAATGAAATTCAGAGCAATAACGTGGCAATACACAATAGAAGTATTATATTATAATGAACGCTGAAAATTATATGACCTTGTGAAAATAATACATAAATTAGGCAGATCAAGAGCATAAATTTAGCAAGAGCATAAATTTAGCAAATCAGACAACTGATATACTAAATATACAACATTCAAACACAAGGCAAACATAAGTGCCCATCACACGAATGTTTGCCCTGGGCGGGATTCGAACCCGCGACCCTGTGATTCGTATAGACGTACTACCAACTAGGCTACGGGGCCTGTTGCATTATCAATTTCGACCAAATAAATAATGAGCGATATTTGAGCGTTAACTGGGCTGTTTGACATTTAAGAAATATGAAAAATTTTCTACTTCCTTTCTTCGCTGTATATTTTAATGTATCTGAGCAGTTAATATCAAATTGTGAGTCAAGTACAAAGTGCTTTATTAATTAAGTACTTCAATTTGTATTTAGAGATACTTACCTACCCAATTAAAACCACCAAATATTGTTTCCAATACCTGCATTAGCCTTATAAAATGCCTAATGTTTAACTGAAGAGAATATTTTATAGTTTTATTAACTTATTACGAAATGAAGATTATTATCTACTAATAGTTGTAAAAATAATAAAAAAAAAAACCTAGGTAAATTTAATTATGTAATGTTAATCATGTACCATAGCATGTATAAAATAAAGTTGACTAATACCTGTAAGTTCTGTTATGTAGAGATTTTTGTTTGTAATATTGTTAAATTACTGCGTGGACTTCTCTCATGGGGTCCAATTTTTATAACCTAACCAATAAAATATCGATGTGGTTGTACATTTACATTTTTAATAGAATGTACTCTATTTATTAACTGTGTTTTGTTCAAATTTGTCATTCTTATCCTTTTAGTGTAATATTAATCTTTTTGCCAGAATTCCCGTGTTAGGACTTATACAACTGTTGGCTCCTTGATTTAAACATACTTGTCAGTGTGTGATCTGTGAACAGTTTTACAAACCAGCCCCTCTAACATGCCCGGTCAACGCGTGACAGACATAATTTTGTCGTGCGTATTCTCTTATCTTATTGGAGGATATTTCAATATGGCGGGTTTTTGACAGTTAAATGTGCGACTAACTTTTGTCATAACACTGCATGTTAAGGGGCAGTAGTTGGAGATGGCTTGTTGTGGAAAGTGATTGATTGTGAATCAACTGTCTGGTAGGGATACGAAAATTAAGCTGAATAAAATGTTTCTCCTGTTAAGTTGAAAACTGTTATTCAGCTTATTTTTCGTATCGTCCTACTAATATTATAATCGAGAAAGTTTGTGAGGATGAATGTATTGATGTTTGTTACTGTCACGCAAAAAGTACTGAATGGATTTTAATTAAAACACCTTATACCGCGAGATATCTCTTTCCCACGGGAAGAATGATAACGCGGGCGGAGCCACGGGGAGGAAAGCATTACAGATAGTTTACAGGATAACTAGACAAGCTAAGAAACAAAACACTAAAATGCTTGAATAAAATATGTATTCATTTAACAACAAGCATAATCAATACTTACAAAATAATATAACATTGAATATTCGCATATATATTATAGATTAATATTTATACATATAGCTTTAAAACGACACAGCGAAAGAGACGTTAAACATAATTGCAAGCTATATAAGAACAGTAGGTAGGTATTCCTACTTTTTACATAATTGAAAAAAAAAAGCGTTTAAGATATCCATAGATGAGGCTAGTAAAATAATGAGAACAGTGAGAATTTATTGTAGACTTGTTGACTTTTTTTTGTCAGTTGAATGTTTTTTTAAAATCCAATACTTCGGTATTTATTACCTCACTATTTACTAGTGCCATCTGTTGAGCCGTTTTGTAAGGATATTTTTTTCTTAATTTGCTACTGGAAAACTTCCCATTGGAATGTTTTTTTTTTCTTGAAAATATACAACTAAATACCTAGGCTATAAAAAGCTACAATTATAATAATATAATCCAACTTTACAATTTATCGACAGTCGAATTACTTCAAAAACCGAACACTGCAAGGTGTTGGGAAAAAGAACAACAGTTTGTTTTACAAATTTTCCTATCTGTCGAATAATTTATTTCGATTATGCTACATCGACAAAAAGAGAAACTATCGGGCTTTCTGATGTTATAGCTGCTTTGAAGTGATGGCATGCCAGCCATGCTCAGCTATCGTTGAATTTGACCCTCCGAAGCACAGGGTCGCGCGAGGGTTGGATACCACCCAGGGCAAACATTCGTGTGATCAGTACTTGTTTGCCTTGTGTCTGGATTGTTATTGTTGAACAGGCTCTGCCTAGTTTGGAGTCAGATGGTTGTTTGTGAGATGTCCCTACGTAATACGAGTAGTTAATGGATCTAATCAAAGTTCGCAATGCAACCTCCGGAAACAGAAAAAATCTTACAGGCTGTCCTAAGTATATTTAAAATGATTGAAGTCTCAATTTTTTTTTCTCTTTCGAGAAAAGTTTATTAGGGAAAATTGCTCAAAACCATTAACTAAACATGTCTTTTCAGTATTTGCTAAGCTGTCACTTATTACCTGTATATCTCAAATAACGCTTGCTATTTCTCCACAAACAATGGCCCATCTTTATACTGTCATGTCCCAACACCTGCACACTCGACAACTATGGTAAACTTGTAGAGATGGTTTTACTCGTTATACGAGTCCAGGGCTGTAGCTAGAGTCGAATTTGAGGTAGGGCAGCATTGGTTACAGGTAGGGCGGAAGTAAAAAAAATATCATAATTGATCTGCCCTTGGAGCACGGGCTCCTAAATCTATCACCATGTAAGTAGGTATATCATTGACCTATAGATTTTTTATCTCAAACTATGAACAAACAATTTAATTATAAAAAAATATAATTTTTTTTGGTATTTTTATGGTTGGGTATTGTGATTTTAAGGTAGGGCATTGCCCCACAATGCCCCCCCCCCCCCTAGCTACGGCCCTGTACGAGTCATGTGGTCATGTCAGAAGCAATAGGCGGCTCAATTAATTCTGACACTAGGGTTATGAGGTAGGTGAACTTCGAAACCCACACGATAAGCAAGCAACCAAATTGAACCATAAAGAGGCACTTTTACAAGTAGGTTATATTATACACAACACCGAATAATTGTGGCACACTTTTAAATTCCGTGATTTTGTATGTAAGTCAAGACCAGGTAAATCTGAACATGTGCCTCACCAAACTCACCATCCTCTTTTTAGTCAACGTATATCTATAAATAAAAACAACGGTGCTCGGTCCTAATAATAACCGATTCAGTATGTTGAAAATCTGGATCTGTATATGAAATCGCCCTCTAAACTTGTTTAAACACATTGTGTTAATACAGAATCACGGTTATTTAAATACAATAATAAGTATTTCAAGATAATAACGAGATAATCTCAAATTAACATCGCCGAGGTCGCGAAAGTCATTCATCACTTTCAATCAAGTATTTTTGGCAATAAATCTACGCCTAGCTACCTAAAATGGACTAGCGAAACTACGCATGTGTATAAATGCTGTTTTTTGACCAAAATTTCACTATTTTGTAGTATCCTTCGTCTGTCTGTCTGTCATATTTCTGACAGTTTAATTAAAATTGTAAAAAAAATATTTCTGTGATAGGCAGGGATTTCTCTACCAACCAGTCGGATTTTGGAATATACATACAAGTTAGTTTGTCTGTCCATAGCTGTCCCCAGTTCTAAAGACTCTCATAAAAGTCGTCATGGCCGATACCCACGCCGGGTTCCAACAGATCCTGTTGAGGGTTTTTGGCCTTCTTAGATTTTTTATGCTTATGTTTCTTCTCTTTTTCTTCGGATTCTGTCTTGTCTTTACTTTTGGATTTCTTTTTCTTGTGTTTTTTCACCTGAATCAACAATAAGGACATATTATTAGGACTGGAAAATATAATGTGCTATTTGTATAATTTAAATTCAAAATGTTTACTTTCATTTACTGAGACTAAATCATTTACTAAATCAATAATAAACAGATCTTACCTTTTCTTCTTCTTTAATGTTGTCAGGATCTTCTCCACCTATAACAAAAACATTACGATCGTTAGATTGGTCTAGCCGTTTACTGAGTAGACAACGAAATAATAATTCAATGAAGTATAGGCCGACCTCAATTTTGTGTCAGTAGATATTATTATGATAAGAAGGAATTCTAATAGTAATAGCAGTTGATTTTCTTATTTTCAAACGCAAAACAAACAATCTTTTCTTATCTGCTGGACCTGACCAGAGATTTAATTTTATTGAAACGTTCATTTACCTTCGGGCGACCTTCTTGCGCTGTAATCGCCTGCCCAAAGCGGGTAGTCATTATCCATCGTTAACTGGCTGTGTTCACTACTGAGCATGGACACTGGCCCGATGTCCGTGTTATCAGACTTAGCACTGTCTTGGCTTATTGTGAAGTTGCTTGAGAACTTCTCCCGCAAACTTTGTTCTTTAGGCCGGGACAGTTCGTGTGTGTGTTGCATTGTGAGGGATGTGTCGCCGCCGGCCGGGCTCTCATCGAGGTCGTCTTCGTCGAATGTCACCATTGGGTTGGTAGTGTTGCCATCATCACTGAAATTTTGTTTAATATTCAAATCAAAAGTCAATAATTTATTTTATACTAGTCATATAGTCAGTTGCAGAAAGGTTCATTAAAGTTAAAGCTCAGTAATCATTGAACTCAGTTGTTGGGAATTTTCAATTATTACGTGTCGTGAACGGCTAGAATCTAGACTGTTGACAAAACCTGCGCCTTCCGTAGCGGTAGGCAATGATAAGGCTATTTATTGTATTATAAGTAAGTAAAGCAAAGCCTGACCAAAGAAATAAGAAGCCTGCTCTGAGGACGCCACGTGTATATTTTTACAACTATGGCAACAATTTCCCTTATAAAATTAGTTCCATTGAAATTCCGCAGTATGGCGAGGCTTTTTATTCTTCTGTCCGAGCTTTACATAAGTATTTCCGAGGCACATTAAAACAAAAACAATCACCTGAACCCCCTGCAATTTGTAATTATTACTCCTGAGTGAGTAACCAAAAACGCTATACTACTACTAGTCTACAATCATACCTGTCTGATTCGTATGTGATTTCTTGGTTGGAGGTGGATAAAGGCGTGAGGTCTTCGAGGAAGCTGCTGTCCAATGTACCGGCGTAGAACTCGTCCAGTCCTCCAGATGACGCTGAAATATTGGGGCCCGTCGGGGTGCTCTGACCGCTGAAAAAAAAGCAACAATTTAAAGCGGTACTTGACATTCCGACATAAAAAATTTGATAGATAGACAGGTAGACATTTTAGGAACGGGCTTTACGATGGAAAATTGAGGTTCTGGGATGAATTCCTGATTGATAGGACTCTTCTCTTCCTTATTGCTCAGTTAAAATCTCGCAGTATCGTACAGAAGGACAAATAAAATTTAATTAGACAGCGATAAATTGTATATTGTATTTGTAACTAATAATAGGAAATGAAAGTGATTGTTTGAAAAAAAGTGTTATAGCACTAATAGTAAAACCCAGAGAAATAAATAACCTCGCCATATTGCGGAATTTCAATGGAACTAATTTTATAATGGAAATTGTTGCCATAAACAAAAATATACAGGTGGCGCCCCCAGAGCAGGTTTCTTATTTCTTTGATCAGGCTTTAAATTAGAGTATATAAGTATGAAAAATAAAAAAAACATTGTACCTGTCCTGTGCCTGTCTAGACGGCGTCATGTCCATATTGACGACATGCTTTGATTTGAGTAGCTCTGGACTTACAAACTGAGTCTGTTTTATCTGCTGAGTCTCAGCAGTGTGGTGAGCTTTGATGCCTTTTGGGTTCAGCGACTGCGCTAACTGAAACATAAACAAAATCCTTACTGAATTATTAGCAAGCATTGAAGCTGGTTAGTCTTATACTGTTCTTTTGAATCCAAGATGCGCGGCTGCTGGGCGAAAATTGAACAGCTAATAACCACAGTGTAACAGTATGTAGAACTAAAAATTATATAATTAAATAGAACATTATGAAAGCGAGCACGTATTTAAAGTGCGTCGTACTATATTAAATGTTTAGTTATATGCTTCACTTTCACGCCTAAACAAACAAACGCATTTAGACGAAATTTGAAATAGAGGTAGCTTTTACCCCAATTAAAAAATACTCAAAAAAAAATCATCCCCACAGCAATACATTAACGCGAGCGGAGCAGCGTGTAGGGTATGTATAATAATATTAATAATAATGAGCTTTATTTACCAATAATTACACATAGACTAAGATCTAAATAACGATAAAAAGACATAAATTACACATTATTGGTAAAAAGGTAGGGTTCTCAGCAAAAATGCTGTTTTTCAGAACCCTCCTAAACCGCCTCGCTGGGTTATGCTCTACACAGCTGAGTTGAGGCTGAATTTTCATAAATGATGCATGTTCAAAAAGTTATTATGGTACAGTAAAAATGCGGTTTGTACAATATTCGCCCTTATTCCCAGCAAGCACTAATCCCCGTGACCGACCGTGACACCATGTTTGAGATGTGCCTTATTGTTTTGGTCGCGTAGTACTAATTTAAATTGGCTTTAGCTCTTTAGTTTATGTATACTGACAAGTGGGTTAACACCGGGTGGTACGATGGGTTTCCCGGCGCCTATGACGATGCTCGGCGAGCGTTCGTTGTTCGTCCGCTGCTCGGGCGGCGCGCCCGCTCCCTGACGACGTTTGTTCGCGAGCCGGTCCACGAATATGTTATATTGCGATTCTTCAGAATTCTGAAAATAAAACACACCATTGATCGGAATCTATAAAAATAGAACTAAACTTATACTAAATAATGATAATACTAAACAATCACCTGAACCCCTAATGATAATCATACTAATATTATAAAGAGGAATGATTTGTATTTTTGTGTGTGTGTATGTTTGTAATGAATAAACTCAAAAACTACTGAACCGATTTCATAAATTCTTCCGCCATTAGAAATCTACATTCACCTTGCGTAACATAGGCTACATTTTAACGCGGGAAAATGCCTCATTCCCACGGGAAAAACTGTTAACGCGGGCGGAGCTTCAGCGGCGGAAAACTAGTACTAAATAAAGTTAGCTTATCCTCATTTAGTATAGCTAAATTTTTCTAACTAAATATTAATTTCTGAAAAAAGTACTAGCCTACTAATATTATAAATGCAAAAGTAACTCTGTCTGTCTGTTTGTTACGCTTTCACGCCAAAACCACTAAACCGATTATCATAAAACTTCGTATGGAGATAGAATAGAAATATTTATTTGCAGAACAAGATCTAATAGAATAGACCTTGGGGACGGACATAGGCTACATTTTACTGCGGGAAAATACCTCATCCCCACGGGAAAGACTGTAAGCGCGGGCGGAGCCATGGGGCGGAAACTTTTGACGATACTTGGTATCTATTCCAATCTGATCTTGGGATATGATAGAATTAAATCGTGGAGATGGATATAGCCTTTTACCGCGGGAAAACTTCTCATTCCCACGGGGAAAATGGCAGCGCAGGTGGAAAGTTTTGATGAAACTTGGTACAGAGATAGAATAGACCTTGAAGATGTAATATAGGCAAAATTTTACCGCGGGAAAATACATTTTTCCCACGGGAAAATTGTAGTACAGGCGGAAAGTTTAGATTAAGATTGGAACAGAAATAGAATTACCTTGGAGTAGGACATAGGCTACCCCTTACCGCGGGAATATACCTTTTTCCCACGGGAAAAGTCGAAAACCGGGCATAGCCGCGGGCGGGCAATTTATTTTCATAAAATCCTATATTGAATTTGCACCTAGGTTCATTTTTTTTACATACATTCATGTTAAACATTACCTAAACCATTCATAATTAATCAAACTTTCATGTTTTACTTCTTACTTGGAAATCATCAAGTTCCTTTTCATTTTCTTCCATGTCTCTCTGGTTTCGTTGTAGTTGCTCCAGTAGACTAGTTCTCTGTAGCCTGAGGAAGGGGACATTCAGGAACTTGTGCAATAATCTCAATCCAAAACCGTTTCTCATTGACGATTCTGCATAGCGTATTGGAGCAGTCCTTAAATAGACGAACACATAAAATATATAAGTTAGTAGCAGGATATTATTTTTTAGGAGAGGAAGGTTCTACAACAGGTTGTGGTTGACTGATGTCCATAGCTGCCGCTCTAACATGCCCGGTCTACGCGTGACAGACATAAATTTGTCGTGCGTATTCTCTTATCCTATTGGAGGATATTTCAATATGGCGGGTTTCTCACGCGACAAACTTTTGTCATAGCACTGCATGTTACGGGGGCTGGTCAAAGATCTCTGCTGGTAGAAGAATTGGCGATTATAGATTAATGTTTATAATTTTCAGGAATATATTATTTTATGTATTGGAGATTGCAGTTATAGTTATTTTCATATTTCAAGGATTATAGTTTTTACTTTTTAACAGATACTGTTTGCTATCGATTTTTACTTTTTATAAAGGATCAAGGATAGGTAATGCCTTTGATTGCCTCATAACATCCACAGAAAAAGTTTCTTTAAGTAGAAGAAGAGAAATAATTATGGAGAGAATTTTCTATTTTTCTGACTGGGCTTTAACAACAATTTGTAGACTTATGATGAAAGATGCCTCACCTAGTAAGCTTGGCATGATGTAATGCTTGTTCAATGTGATGAGGATGGACCTGCCTATGGTGCTGCATGTCGCAGTGGTTACCCAATACCACCACTGGCAGATCGGCTGGTACTCGCGACAGTTCCTTTACCACATATTCAAAAGTCCTGGTGACAAAACAGTAATATTATTTTTTCTGAAAACCATATCAGGTCTTACAGTATATTACAATGTGATTATCTCTGTTGTTCAATAAAAGATTTGTTGTTGATATTCTTCATTTAAAATTATTGTCTCTCTGCAACAATATGAAGAGCTTTTATATTCTATCCAATACATCATTATGAACTAGGTACCACACACAATGATCAACAGACAGAGATTACATCATAAAAATGACAACATACAGTATAAAAAAGAAGATTTCTACCAACTGTGTTAGTTATTATTAGGGACCATATGTGCAAATAATATAGTATTTTTAGTTAATAATAATTTACCAAGGTTTAGTAATATCTAGCATCAGTATGACACCAGTGGCATTCTTGTAAACATCCAAAAAGGTGGCATCCAACACTGGGGTTTCACTATCCTCTTCTGTTGAAGATTGAGTTTGATTTTCCAGTTTCAACCCTAAAGGTGGCTTTTTCTTTGTCCTTCCTTTATCTACTACTTCCCATACTTCTACCTTAAAATAAATACAGTAAAGCAATTAATATATTTAATTACAGTAGTCACTAGGCAAGTAGTTAAATAAATAGTATAGACTAGACAATTTGTAAGTTGGAGTAACCATTTACTACCTATATATAATATATTATATATATTATTATTATTATTATTATAATATATCACCATAAAATTGTAAATACCCTTAGGTTATAATCTATCTCGCGAGATTGTGAACTGTTGAAAGATTGTGAACCTCAACGTACTGCTTACAATTTAACATATTATTATTCGGTAGATTGTAATCTATCGAAGTGAAACCGTCAAATTGTGAAACGGAACGCACCTCGCGCGCTGATTGGTTGAACGGCATATGCGCCACCATATTTATTTGTTAATTCGTTTGTTGTCGAATGTAAATAAATAGTGTTTTGGTGAACTTTTTTTTAAAAATTTGATTTTATTTGTGAAAGAAAATTTTATTACTTTTTCAATTATAATTTGTGTGTTTGAGGTGAAAATATTGTTACGTTTCTGTTTTTTTTATTTTAATACAAAATTTTCTCACCATGTAATGTCACTCTGTGAAACACATGTAACTCTACTGAAACCGAAATAAAAATAGAAGGCAACAAATTCGAATATGTAAAAGAATATGTTTACTTAGGACAAATAATTGCACCAACGGATCTGATGACTAAGGAGGTGGAAAAGAGAATAGCTGTGGGATGGAAGAAATACTGGGCCCTTAAAGAAGTTATGAAAAACAAAGACTTGAACATACATATTAAAACTAAAACATTCAACACATGTATCCTACCCTGTCTGACTTATGGCTGCGAGACCTGGTCACTTACTGGAAAACACAGAGAGAAACTAGCAAAATGTCAGAGATCAATGGAGAGGAGTATGTTGGGGATAAAACTTAATGATAAAATAAGAAACACCGATATAAGAAGCAGAACCAAAGTCACCGACATACTGTCTCGGATTGACCATTTGAAATGGGGCTGGACAGGCCATATGTTGCGCTGCCAGACAAACAAATGGAGCCAACAAGTAACACTATGGTACCCAAGGGACAGTACCAGGAAACGTGGAAGACCCTTGAGAAGATGGGAGGACGAGCTAAGGGTAACTCTGGGACCGTTCTGGACAAGAGTGGCGCGGGACAGACTACAGTGGAGGCAGTTGGAGGAGGCCTATGCCAAAAGGCACACAGAATGCAGAGATATATTGTAAAAATAATTAATTTAAAAATGTAAACATTGTAGAAAAGATTCTGGAATAAAGGCTATTATTATTATTATTATTAATGTCAGAATTATTAATTATCCATGTTTCATTCCTAATTCTATGGAGTCAGAAGGGTCTACTATAAAGCCGACCAATCAGACAGTTGACAATTTGACAATAAAATTATAAGATTGTAATTTGACGGTTTCACTTTGATATTACAATCTACCGAATAATAATACGTTAAATTGTAAGCAGTACGTTGAAGTTCACAATCTTTCGACAGTTCACAATCTCGCGAGATAGATTATAACCTAACGGTATTTACAATTTTACAGTGACATATATAATATATTACGATAGAATCTACAATCTAGGACCTAGCTAGGGTACAACCAAGCCTAAAATAGAGACTGTGCCATAACATAAATAGGCATTTCACGAATGTATGGAACTGGAAATGGAACTATAAACTTACTTTAACAATAAAATCGGTATTTTTATAAGTCCAATGTATAGGTGCAACTTGTATTTGATCAGTAGGGGCGTACTCTTCTATGAATGGGCCGCCTTGCAGCCTTTGGAGAAGACACGACTTTCCAACATTTCTGTCACCTTTTATTAGAATTTTCACTGGAAATGCGATAAAGATATTAGTATGTAGAAAAACAAATAGCACTTTGGTTCTATCATCAAATAGTACAAAGAAAAAGAAATGGAACTTTACTATTATAATGAACTCCTTTGGAAAATTTCTTCTGTAATGAAGAAGACATTGGCATAGGAGCTGGACAGCGGTCATCGCTGAGTTTAGTTAACTTTTTGAGAGCTGAAAACATTTTTATTTAGTGCTTAAAAATAAACACGACGAAATAAATCCAAAAAGTAAAAAGACAGCTGCTGCTGACCACAGAGAAAAATAATTTTTTTTTTTTTTTTAGTTTCTTTCTCCCTTGTGGGAAAGGCAAAGGGATCTAAGCCCATACAGCCTAGTCTTTAGTAGTTTCTTGCATTATCCAAGTTTAATGTCTTTCAGTCATTATTTCTTCAGTTTCATTTCGTCGTCTTTAGTCATTTCTTTGGTAGTTTCATTTCTTGTTACGGTATCATTGAAATGCAAGGGTGGTTCTTACATTCCAATGATACTGAAGTTTAACGCGGGGTATCAAACCAGAAACAGCTAACCACTCATTATTTCAGAGAAAAATAAATAACTGTACAACAATAGACAGACAGACAAACAAACAAGCGGGCACCTATTTCACTGGCGACAAAGACAAAAGACGAAGGAGACGCAGTTATGCGTTAGAATGAGATACAAATACACCGCGCTCACTCTTTCGCATAACTGCGTCCCTTTCGTTTTTTGTCGCTGTCGCAAGTCCGGTGAAGCTTGATTTGTCGTACCTTTTCGACACAAGCATAGGTCAATTCAAAAAAAAAAAAAAAAAAAAAGCCGAAGCGAGCAAGCATAAAAAAAAGCAAATAGTGTTGCCAACAGCCAAACACGAAAGGATACGAACGAAGATAATAACTGTGGGCGTTCCGTTAGCGTACCATTCAGAAGAATCTTTAATTCTTATAAAGCCTGACCAAAGAAATAAAATTACCTACTCTGGCTGGGGGCGGGGCGCCACGTGTATATTTTAATGTTTATTATGGCAACAACTTTCATTATAAAATAAGTTCCATTGAAATTCCGCAATATGGCGAGGTTTTTATAAATCCAATTTTTAGTAAAGAAGAAAAACGTTCTTTCTGAATAAAACCAGCACAAAATGTTAATGGCACTTAAAGTGGACATTATTTTTGATTCGCTTAACATCTTACTCGAATAAATTCAGTTTACGTCGTCGTTTCGATAAATTAAGGAAAAAGCTGTACTGACCAAATTGATATTTACCCAAGAATTGAAGGATATGTAGATATCCTTAGGAGATGATATATATATATATAGTTATATATATAGTTATAGTTAGTTATAGTTATATATATATATAGTTGTATATGTAGTTATGTATTATCTTAGCAACAATATTTTAGTAATATTAGTCAGTTTTCAGTTGTCTGTCACACGACAGATTATTTTTATTTTTCGGGTCTGGCTTTCATTTTACAAATAATATTAAAGGTTTTTTTTCTGGTCGGGCTTTACTTCATGTCATTAATACTCGAAACAACAAAAACAATCTGCACCGGCAACACTGCCAGTAATACTTTTTTCTGTCGTCTGAAAGACAAGGCAAAGGAATGAAGCTTACCCAGCCTGCACGCTGCAGCCTAATCTTAATTTTATTCTTTTGACTGTCAACTCAGCTTTTATATTGCAATTTATTAATACAAAAAATATGAATAGAGGAGTCTGCTGCACTATTTATACAAATAAATAGTGAAATAATTGCTATGATTTCAGTAATTATGCGCTTGTAAAGTTCAGTTTATTATTGCTGATACGTATCAAATACAAGCACAGAATTCAAGTACTAAGTAGAAAGGTACTTTGTTTACTAATTGTAGCAAATTGAGTCTGTTCCTGGGGTAGTAGAGCAATGCAAGAGAAGTTTTCGTTATGCCACTGCTGTCACACACAATGACACAACACAAGCTATAAGATACAAGATACTTCATTACCTACATCCCAAGTGTCTCCTACAGGAACAGAACTAGCTAGAACTAAAAATAGAACTAGTGCAAGTTTAATGACAAGGGTTTTCCTTTAAAATTTCAAGATCATAGAAGTAACTTCATAAATTATTTATTTACATAAAATAGGTATACTAGATAAAAAAAAATTAATCCCATTTAGATTTTTTCTTTTCTAACACTTCTTTACCGTCTTTGTCAAGTGCTGCATAATAGCCCATTGATTCATATTTTGTTCTCATATATGCAATATATCCTAGAGTTAGACCGAAACATGCCAGTCCTAAGCTCATGATAACAATATTCTGAAAAAGAAAGGCAAACAAAAGAGTAATTAGAAATATAGTCAGAGTTAGCTTTAGATTTTTAATACTACTTTGATTTAAAATAAAAATGTTTTATGTTGGACGAATGGCTTTAGGGTCAATTTTTTTTTTATCCCTACTTTACTAATAGGACACTAATTGTCCTACTCCTGTAACACATTAAAATGCAGGACTTGAGTGACCAAAACTGCCATTGATAAAGTAGGACAGGAAATATCAGGATTCTGAAAATCAGCATCTTTTCTTTTTGTCAATACCTTGTACCATATGGAATAGTTGTTATATAATTCATTATTATAATAAGTTGGTTATTGTACAGTAGACAATTCATGTGGCTCAACACTGACAGTATTTTGTAACCGTAGGGATGCATTTCATAGTACAAGTGTCTAGCCGCATATGCTGGCTTCTGTACACATTGGTGAATAAGGTTTTATTTTATTAATATTATAACAAGGGCAAAAATTATACCTATTATGTAATGTGCAGTTTTACTTACTGGTTTAGCATAAAGTTCAAAATTTACAACTCTGAAGGCTGTTGTTGATCTCATAGATCTTATTCCATCTCCAGGTTTATCTTCTGGTACTTTAGACATTTCAAATTACAAGGAAGTAAGGAAGATTATATCCAAGAGCTGAGCGGTACTATTATAATAAAAACAAGTACTATTCACTTTTCTTTGAGTGTCTGAACTTCAACTAATAGATATTCCTCTGAGTCAGAGTCTCTGGGATAGTTTAATATCGTCACAATTTAGGTACTGAATTCTACGCTAGATAAATTATAAACGAAGAAAGAATATAAACAAACAAACTGACAGACAGACAGACCCTCACTCAGGCACAGATTATATAAAATATAATATAGTAGACCATAGACAAAGAAAAAAACGTAGAGCGAGTAACGAGAACGTACGTACAGTTCATCCAAATAGAGTAGAAATTAAAAAGTAGCAACACCATTGTGTCGTCTCTTTCCAACCAAAGACTGGTGTAAATGAGACGACACGACACTACGATGTTGCTACTTTTTAATTTCTACTCTTTTTGGACAGACTGTTCTCCCTCTCTGCTCTCTCCACTGAAAGAAAGAATGGAGCTTTGCTTTTCGCGTCTGATCTTGAAAACAGAGCTAGAATAGAAGCCGAATATAAAGGAAAAAAGACTGAGTGAAGAGAAGCGGGTGGACGAAAATATTAAGATTATGAGTATTTATGAGTAGGTAGGCTGTTTCGATCCTATTAAGTTTGCCTTTTTTCTGTATGAAGTAAACAACGACGCACGCGTCAGTGTGACCATTTGTGGCAGATTTCTGCCATTTTGGCAGATTTGGATCCAAAATTTAAGCTGAGGCATATTATGCTGACGATTTAAAAATGTGGCAGATTTTGGCAGATTTCAAAGGTTTTAATGAAAATCATGCTAATTTTAAATTACATTACATTATAAATAAGTAATAAAAAATTTAAATAAAGTAAATGTAAAAATATTTAGTAGAAAATTATTTCACAATCTGGCAACCTATGCCTTTGTTTGATACCCAGCCCCCAGCCCAGATTACACGGGGATTCCCCGCTTGACCGGTTCATACATAGGTATTGTCATTTGATTGTGGGCTGTAGGTGATAAGTCATAGGGTTCATATTCTTGTAACCTTTCTTGATTGAGTTTTCAATCATCTTTGTTTTTACTTCATTTCATTCTCTTACGGCGCTTAGCGTGTATGTGAAGTGCAGTTCTAAATTTGAAAAGCAAATACATAATGAAAAGAAAATACGAGCGGTCCTATCGACCGGAATGGGAGCAAGATCCTTTGCTCTCGTCCTGGATCAGTCGAGCTAAGGATGACCAGGACGTTGCATTTTGTAAAGCCTGTAACTGCAAATTAGTTACTAGGTTATCTTCTTTAAATTATGAAAATACGTTTTTTTTTTTTTTTTTTTTCATGTTGGCATATTTTTGGCATTTTTTAACGTCGAGTGTGGCAGATTTTGGCAGATTTTTGGGTCCGTGTGTGGCAGATTCGCCATTTTTGAGATGGTCACACTGGCACGCGTCGGCCGGCACTATGGTTTAAAAGGTAGTTGTCAAATGCGTTGCGATTTTGTTAATATTTCCTAAAATGTTGTGTTATTTAAATTAAATAACTATTAAAAATCAAAGTTTAGTTGTGCTGAATCAATTCAGAAAATATTAATTGTGAGAATGGAGTCAGACCCTACTCTTCAGGCTAATGTTCTTGATGGCGCGGAAGATTCTCCTTCCGGCGACAATCAACAAGAAACTAACCCAGAAATTTCTGATAATAATGCTTCAGGTGATAATACTGGAGCAGCAGCAAGTACGTACTTCGAAGAATATTCCTTAGAGTCGTAGTTGCATGTTGCTTTACTAGCTCTTTCTATGCTAATTTTGCTGGTGGTTGATGCACCTTCTTTGCTTTATTAGGTGTATGCTTAGCGGAAGTTTGCTCCTTTTTCTTATATTATTCTAGATAGAAGTATGTTAGGGGTGATTTTTAAAATTTAGGTATTTTGTAAAATAACTAGGTTTAGGTTAGGTACTAATATGATTGGCATGTACAGTACAACCTCAACATTTCTTCTAATTCTATCGTTTAGTACCTACTACTAGCCACCATGTTTTGGAAGCTGATCCAGTTGCTCTTCTTGCTGACAGTGAAATGCAGCCTGCAGAAGAAGGTAATTTTGTTAAAAAACATATAACATTCATCAAATACTTATTGTTATCATGACTCAATATTAAAACTATTTTTTTTTCTACATTAATAATTATTGATATCGGCATACCTATACATTTTACTATAACTTATTATGTGGGTGCCGCTGTACTCTTGTTGTTATAGGCTGCTAACTATAACAAGTGCCTGTTTTTCAAAATAGTACTTAAAATCTGACTGCATGGTTTGTACAATATTTTATGGTGGTAGATGTAAATATATAGACATGGTTTGATTATGCATGGTATTACCATAATTTATTTGCATTAAATCAACATTTTGTTTTATGGTTTTGATGTGAATGTATCCAAATTAAGGTATATTTGTATTCAATTAGTTTTGTTTTGTAATGTTCTTTAAGTTTATGCATTTGAATTGTCATCAGAATTAATTTAATTAAAATAATGATTTGCTATTTCAGTTTAAATTGTTATAAAGTAATTTGTCAGAATAATCCATGTTTGTCACACTTCCGTCCTAGAAGTCAATAAAGGACTAACAAGTGAATAGTTATTTAAATGTTATTGATTTGTAGGTAGTGCTGAAGGGGAAGATGAGATGGATATAGATGATACAACCGGCACGGCTGCTGACGAATCTGCTTATATCGGGGACAACTGCTTGTCCACACCAGTGAGTGTATGTTAAATAGGTTCTTCATGATTTATTCTAATGAAAGATTTTTTGGTAGTTGATGAATATACACTTCTATTTCCAATAATGCAACTACCAACAACAAATTTTTTTTACTGATGAGAGTAGAAATAAAAACATCTTTTACCAATTTATCAAAGTTGACTTATACTAATTATAGGAGGAATAGTTAAAATCTTGAAAATGTATATACTTGTAACACTAACTATATTTGTAACAGGCAGCGACTGAAGACAATTCACCTCAGGACACAGAAAGTCAGCTAGACCCAATGAGTAAAGATAACTTAGATGATACTGAGGGTGGGGAAGGCCAAGAGGAGTCCCCTGATCAGTCCATCAGCTCAGCCATGCCTATCGACAGTGGAGATGGCGACAGAGCTCCCATGATTCAAGATGGTGAGTGTTAGAAGTAGCAGAAATCACAGTAATCTTAATGAGTCTCTAACATCACCAAATCCTGGTGAATTTTACAGTTAATGTAAAAATACAATAATTTGATGATGTCTTAGAAAGGCTTTGATATTTATTTAGGTGACTGTAGGGTTTTATAAAATTATAACAGTAACTGTTACTATATCTAATGTTTTTTATTAAACACATGCAAACACAGATATTTCAGGTAAGTGTAAGTCTGAAATAAATTTTTTAGACAATATAATTTTTTTTTTCCTCATAATAATTTTTATCCTCTATCTCAAGCTGTATAAGATTAAAGTAAAAAGAACGTAAAATTGGTTGTAATTACTTTTTTACACAAAAATGTGACATACATACTTAACACAACAAAACACTTTCATTAGGTAGTGCGATTTTACGATTAGCCTCCGGCATAATGCAAAATGACGAGCGTTCGTAAAATGCCGAAGCACTCTGTAAAATGACGAGGTCTGCAATTTTCCGACGACATACAATTTATAAATATAAACTTTTTGTACAGACGAATCAAGCACGATGGATGATGACCTCGTAGGAGGCGAGGGTGTAGCTAGCAGTGATGACGTCAATGATATAAGCAGTGCTGCCCAGGATGCTCTCAGTACTGGTATTAGGTAGGTTAATTTTCAAAATCCTTTGTTCATCATAGGTTCTTGAATACAACAGAAGTACTGGTAAAACAAGGCCTATCCATACATCTATATCTAATCAAGGCCTTTCTCGTAACATGACTGCAGTTGTTGTTCATTACGAAGTGTACAATACTGCAGCCCATTTACTACAATATTCATAGTTGTCTCTTACGACACTCACAGAAAAAGTCGCTCAAGTTCTAAGAAGGAAAACACATGAAATTAGGTTTTTTTTTTTGCCTTTGTGATTGCTTTTTCTCTAAAGTGAAATAAATGTGATTTCATAGTGATCTGTTTTTTTTGCAGTTCAAGTACAGCAGAAAGCGGCGCCGATATCACGAGCAGCGGCCAGACGGAGCCTGCTCTGATATCGTCCACGGCCAACGGGCCGGCGGTGCTCACCTCGTTCTCGCTGAGGCAACAACCAGCCGATGAGTTTGTATTGTTTTTAATTTTAATTAAGGATGCTTTTAGTCTTGCATGAATTCATGTTTCGATGTTCGAAACATGTTTATTGGCGCTTATTTAATAATGACTATATTAACTTTATTGGGTAGCTTTCTTTCTACTGACTTTTTAGTAGGTATGTTCCAAAATGAACAGACTTTTTATTTCGAGGTCCTAGTTAAATAAATACATCTAATTACTTTACAAGGCTGAGCAGGGTTTTTTGTGTCAATAAGAAATATTGGTATTGTAGTTTCTTCCAAGATCATAAGCTGATAAAAAGCATAGCCAAAAAAAAAAAATTTGCTCCAGGGGCGCCACATCGTTTGCAATATGGCGAGGAATATTACTGCGAAAAATAAATTTAACATAGCCCAATCAGTAGGCTTACTACGTAAGAAGCGACAGGCTCGAGAAGCCGTCAAACGCGACATTGACAGAACTACTATGGCGCTAATGTCACTATGTCGCGTTTGACAGCTTCTTGAGCTTGTCGCTTTTTACATAGTAAGCCACAGAAAATAAAAGCTTTTACATAGCCCAACCAGAAGAATATTAATATTAATAATAATCATCGTGAGGAAACCTGCACACACCTGCGAAGAAATTCAAAGGTTGTGTGTGAAGTTGACCAACCTGTACTGGGCCAGCGTGGTCGACTAAGGCATATTCACCCTGATTTCCGGGTAGGCTCGAGCCCCTCGGTGGGGACATATATGAGCTGTTAACGAATAATAATGATTTATTTAAAGTCAAACAAATACAAATATTTGTACAGCCTTAATAACTACATTGTATTTACAGCATTGTAATAACAAAACCTAGAATAAAAGCTTTTGTTTGTAGTGTGGGCGACGCGGATACTTCAGCAGTGGAGGGCGCGGCCGACCAGACGCCCTCCGCGAGCGAGCTGCCGATCCTCGCCATGCCCGCCAACGGCTCCGGCCTCATGTCACCTACCTTCACCCAGCAAGGTATAGTATG
>OX419585.1:7542650-7588226 GCA_948473455.1 Teleiodes luculella
TGCTGTCACGCTCTAACTTAAGGATATTAAATTTCTGAGAAGTAAGATTAGTTCCGTTTCACGACTTTTTTGCCAGAATATAAGTGAAGCAAAAAAGCGGTTGTCTGTAAAGTCGGTTTACTGACGATAGTTGAACGTGACAACGATTGTGCCTCTTTGTTGCTCGTCCCGCGCTCTCGCTTGCACTTTAAGCCTTAAATGGAACGCTTCAGCCGCGCGGTAACGCCGCATTGCGTCATGTTTTTCGTGCGTGCAGCAGGCTCCATCGAATAGGCTAGTTTCCTAAAAAATGTAATTAGTCCGTCTTTTAGATTATTCAAAAATAAGGGACACATATTTTTTATTTCTAAATTAGACCAAAAATGACAAGGATAGCCCATTAAAGTAACGTGTGGCGTCACGCCATGCTGCATTTTTTAGCACGGAGGTGCACGGAGTGACGTCACACGTTACTTTAATTGGCTATATTTTTGTCATTTTTTGTTTAATTGACGAAAGAAAAAATATGTGCAATATTTTTTTATAATCTAAAATACCGTCTAAATAGAATGTAATTATTTTGACCCTCGACACTACCCTATTATATAAGACGGGACCTATTACGGGTTGGCTGGAAGAGATCTCTATTTAGAGATAAGCTCGCCCTTGTATACTTCCGCTTATATGAATTGTATAATTTTGCTTTTGTGTACAATAAAGAATCTATATAAGACTAACCTAACCTAACCTAACCCGTACAGAAAGGACACTCACCCCACCGCGCCAAAATGAGTTTCCCGCCCGATATAGCGCCCCACGCCTCGCACCCCGCAGGCGCCGCGGGACCCCGCCGGTGGTGTTCGGGGGTGTTTTACATAGCGCCTGGCGCCATTGACTTGTAGTTGATATTCAAAAAGAAGTAGCTTGTCAAAACGCGTTTTCTCTATAGAGTGACATGTATGGTGTATGGTTTGTTTGGTGGCAGGTGTCGAGCTACATCTCGGACCCGGCGCTGGACCTGTCCGCGCTGTCGCTGGACGCGCTGCCCGAGCTGGCGGGGCTGCCCACCACGCCGCTGGAGCACGGCACCGCCTACAAGTTCCGCATCGCCGCCATCAACTCCTGCGGCCGCGGGGAGTTCTCAGAGGTCACACACACACACACTTCTCTTAAGCTTCAGTCACACACAGCGATTAGTCGCCGCGAATTGGCACTTGCAGCGACAACTCGCTCTTGTTTTCTTCTTGAATAAGTACGACCAATCAAGCTTCACCGGACTTGATAGAACTCGCTTTGTGTGACAGGGCTGTTCGCTGCAAATTCCATGCTGACCGTGTTCATATTTAGTCGCAGCGAATGCAATCGCAGTGACTATTCGCTAAATGTGACCGAGGCTTTCACGTCCGAACCAACACATGCGGGAAGAGCGGACTTGACCCACACAATGAAAGGAATAAAGAAAGAAAATTATTTATTTACCATAACACAATCTACAATGTAGTACAGAGATACACATGTGAAATTGGTGACTCAGTGCGCATATATACGAGCTGCATTTATATACTCGGATTAACCTACCTCACAAACCCTGGTGCCAGAATTGTTGAGCCACCTTAGACTTACGACATGGCTCATATAACGACTACATCCGTAAATAGTAGCCGGGACCAACGGCTTTACGTGCCTTCCGACAAGTTCCGAAGCACGGAATCATATTTCTTTTCGGACAATCAGGTAATTCAGCCTGCAATGTCCTAACCAAACTGGGGAAAGTCTCACAACGTAACTTTAGTTCGAACTTGGTACCTCCGTAACGTAAAACGAGCTTTTGACCACTCGACTACGGAGGCACAGAAGAAAATAATAGTACTAACCCGTACAGAAAGAACACTCACCCCCCCGCGCCAAAATGAGTTCCCCGCCCGATATAGCGCCCCACGTCCCGCACCCCGCAGGCACTGTGGGACTCTGCCGGGGGTATTCGGGAGTGTTTTACATAGCGCCTAGCGCCATTGACTTGTAGTTGATATTCAGTTGTTATTCAAAAAGAAGCAGCTTGTCAAAACGCGTTTTCTGTATGGAGTGACCGCCCAGTGACGGAGGTTGAAAAAAAAAAACAAAAGAAATATGTAGGCTGGCTTATTATGTGTCAGATTAATCAGTGGCAGAGGCCTAAGAATGGGTTGTCGAAGTTGCGAGCTACACCATTACCCTTGTAGAGTTTTAGACGATGTGGCTGGTCACCATGAGCTTAGTTGCGTTAAGTAGGCAGTAGGCAGGTGAATGCCACTGACATCACGTTTTAAATGTCATAAATTATCGGTCTGTAAACATTAATTAAGGATGAGCTTGCTTTTATGATCATAGCTTCTGAAAAGTAGAAATGATGGTTGGTGCAGGAGTCGGCGTTCAAGACGTGCCTGCCAGGGTTCCCGGGCGCGCCGTCCGCCATCAAGATCTCCAAGTCCGTGGAGGGCGCGCACCTGTCGTGGGAGCCGCCGCAGGTCGCCGCCGAGGGCATCTTCGAGTACTCCGTCTACCTCGCCGTGCGCTCCAACACGCAGCCCAAGGTACTCTCTTCACTATCACTATCACTACATACTATAAAACAAAGTCGCTTTCTCTGTCCCTATGTCCCTATGTCCCTATGTATGCTTAAATTTTTAAAACTACGCAACGGATTTCGATGCGTTTTTTTTAATAGATAAAGTGATTCAAGAGGAAGGTTTATATGTATAATACATGCATAATATACATAAGGATAACCCACAATAACCATTTTCCCGTGCGGGGCCGGGGCGGGTCGCTAGTAGAGAATAAATATACATAGAGCACGCGCATCGCTCCGCTGCCTTTATGTCAAGCGTAAGCAAATTTTGGCAGATTTTGTATGGGCGGTGAAATCAATAACATTTTTCTTTTTTGATTTGTTCCTCGAGTCATGTTTGCAACTTATCACTGCACATTACAAAATGTTCTTCTATTAAATTTCTTATTTTTACCGGGAAAAATAATCAGCTCCCATAACCATTTGATACTAAACGAACGCGCTAAAGATATTCGGACTGTTTATATCCGTGCTTACGGTTCATACTCGATTAGGCGTACTCAATCCCTCCCAGAAATTTTTCTATTTATACTCTAAGGTTACTCTATTTATAAAGCATCGAACTAACATATGTGGGGACATCTCACACACGGCCATCTGACCCCAAACTAGGCAAAGCCTGTACCATGGGTGTCAGACAGCTGATATACATACATACAAGTGCTCATCACACGAATGTTTGCCCTGGGCGGAATTCGAACCCGCGACCTTGTGCTTGACCTTGTTCGTAGGCAGACGTACTACCAACTAGGCTACGAGGCCGTCAATAGAACACGAATACCCGATCATCGTTCATATTTTGATAAGATGCAACGCCTGTGGAGTTTCTTCCGGCGAGTTCTTCTCCACAGAAGACAGCCAAATCGTGAACTCGCCTCAACGGCGAAAAGTGATTTGTAAAATCTTATTTCGAATAAAAACTTTTTGATTTTGAATCGCGCGAGAAAGCGATGCGACCTTCGCGTTTTCGCGCGGTCTAAGTAATCAAAATATTAAACGATCTAAATATTGATATATCGTGCGATAACACGATTTCTCCATACATTTACCGTTCGCGCAATGATCGCTTATTCGCGTTCTATTAGGGCAACTAATAATATTACTACTTACATAATGGTCATACTCTCGCTCCAGCTCTAAACTACGGCTTTCAAGTGGGGACCGTTTAATCTCATGCTAATAAAAAAATGCCATATAAAAACTTAATATACCTGTTGTTTTGTAATTATTTACATTGTAATTATTATAATAGCAATTTTTTTTATATTTGTTTTTTGGTTATATGACATGTTCAGGATGTACCAAAGTCAACTCTGTTGTAACATGATAATCCGTATTATAAACACTTTTATCGTGAATCCCAAAAGAAAATTGTGTAGTGATTTCCCAATATTTTTTCCCCTTGATTCGATGTTGTTATCAAAACAGGAAACGACGAAATCGCAACTGGCGTTCGTGCGCGTGTACTGCGGCAAGGCGAACACGTGCGTGGTGGGGCAGTCGTCCCTGAGCGCCGCGCACGTGGACTCGTCCACCAAGCCCGCCATCATCTTCCGCATCGCCGCGCGCAACGACAAGGGCTACGGGCCCGCCACGCAAGTCAGGTGGCTGCAAGGTGCGCCGTCACGCTGTCACTACACACACACACACACACACACACAACACGTGCGTGGTGGGGCAGTCGTCCCTGAGCGCCGCGCACGTGGACTCGTCCACCAAGCCCGCCATCATCTTCCGCATCGCCGCGCGCAACGACAAGGGCTACGGGCCCGCCACGCAAGTCAGGTGGCTGCAAGGTGCGCCGTCACGCTGTCACTACACACACACACACACACACACACAACACGTGCGTGGTGGGGCAGTCGTCCCTGAGCGCCGCGCACGTGGACTCGTCCACCAAGCCCGCCATCATCTTCCGCATCGCCGCGCGCAACGACAAGGGCTACGGGCCCGCCACGCAAGTCAGGTGGCTGCAAGGTGCGCTGTCACGCTGTCACTACACACACACACACACACACACACAACACAATAATAAAAAAACAAGACATACTTACACTCTTCAACATACATGAATCAATGAACACTTTGGCACACAAATCGCACACACCTATACACCGGCCCAGAAACTATCATTCATACACCCCTATGTACGTACTCGCACACACCTATACACACCGGCCCAGACACCATCATTCATACACCCCTATACATGCACGCACACACATATACACACCTGCACAGACACCATCATTTATACACCCCTATACATGCACGCACACACCTATACACACCTGCACAGACACCATCATTCATACGACCCTATACATGCACACACACACCTATACACACCTGCACAGACATAATTCATGCACCCCTATACATGCACGCACACACCTATCACAAACACCATTAATCATACACCCCTCAACACGCACATCGTTCACACATTCGTTAAACTCCCACAACACTTATTCCAATACACGCTAGATTACATCTAAAGAGAAGTACACCCAAGTCCGGTGAAGCTTGATTGGTCGTTCCTTTTCGACACAAGCATAAGTCAATTAAAAAAAAAAAAGAAGTACACCATTCTTAGAATTTTCTCTTAGTTCTTGTTACGTATGAACATATTTAAATAGAAACGATGTGTTTATTAGACCGAAAGGACTCACGTATTCTATTTTTTGTTTCAGATATAAAATCCACAGGAGTAAAAAGAGCGGGCGAAGGCAGGCTACCGGGGGCTTCGCCGTCCAAACAGGCGAAGCAACTCCTGCACTGAGTGTTCACTGTTGTGTTACGATACAAGTAAGGTAGGTCGCGGTACAATCCACATTACAAGTCAATGGCTGTTGCAAACTTCTAAAGATATACCGTCTTATCAACACGATATTAAACACACGAACAACGCTTGTCTAAAAGTGTTGTTTGAAAATTCTCATAGTAGATTGTTTAGACGCATGCTCAACGTTTCTTTAACTTTTTTTGTGGTAACATGGGTAATGTTTTATTAGTATAATTTATTAATGCACAAAAAGTGGTAAATATTTTGATACAGTTGGGCTGGGTCATGTAAATAAACCTGATGAATGATACAATAATTTTGTTGAGAAATTAAATATTAATAAATCTTCTTGAAGAAGCTCCTAACTCTTGACTAGTCTCCGACAGTGTAACGTTATTTAAATTCATTAAAATTCTAATAGCTGTATTCTGTATTTCAATCGATGGTTTTGACATCTTTTAAGTGTACCGAAATCTGTAAACGTACGTTTTGCTCATCTTAGGAGTATCAGTCTTATAATTTTATTTGTATTTTAGAAACCTTTATTCTTTATAAAAATCGTACTTACTGATTTACATGTTGAGAGTGCCTGTATTCGGTACCTAGCGGTAGGGAAGAATTTCGTAGTGCGAATGTCCAACCGCATGTGCTGACTTTTATACATGTTATAGCCTAAAGGTTGCATCAGTTTGTTGTTTGATATATGCCGAAATTTAATTGGCTGGCTGTAGAGTTGAATTCCTATCAAATAATTATTTTTAAAAGATCGCAGCTTCACGTCATACAATACATCTATTTAATTTAATGCCTTTCATTGGACGGCACGCCTCATCATCATCATCATCATTTCAGCCGAAAGACGTCCACTGCTGGACAAAGGCCTCCCCCAAAGATCTCCAAGACGATCGGTCCTGCGCTGCCCGCATCCAGCGGCTTCCCGCGACCCTCACCAGATCGTCGGTCCACCTTGGGGCCTGCCCACGCTACGTCTTCCGGCGCGCGGTCGCCATTCGAGAACCTTTTTGCCCCAACGGCCGTCGGTTCTACGCGCAATGTGCCCAGCCCACTGCCACTTAAGCTTAGCGATTCTTCGGGCTATGTCGGTGACTCTGGTTCGCCTACGGATCTCATCATTTCTGATTCGATCACGCAAGGAAACTCCAAGCATAGCCCTCTCCATCGTTCTTTGGGTGACTTTAAGCCTTCTTATGAGGCCCATTGTAAGCGACCACGTCTCGGATCCATAAGTCATCACTGGCAACACACATTGGTCAAAGACTTTTGACTTGAGACACTGCGGTATTTGGGACGAAAAGATATTGCGCAGCTTCCCGAACGCTGCCCAGCCGAGTTGGATTCGACGATTGACCTCCTTCTCGAAGTTGGATCTACCTAATTGGACTGTTTGTCCCAGGTAGACGTAATGATCTACAACTTCGAGAGATGAGTCCCCAACTTTTATTGGAGTGGGTACTACATGGGCGTTCGACATGACTTTTGTCTTCTCCATGTTCATCTTAAGACCCACTTGTTGGGAGACTCTGTTAAGGTCATCGAGCATTGTGCCGAGGTCCTCCAAGGTCTCAGCCATGACTACGATATCATCGGCAAACCGAAGGTGAGAGATGTACTCGCCATTGATATTGATGCCATGTCCTTCCCAGTTCAGAAGCTTAAAGACATCCTCCATTGCAGCGGTGAACAGTTTCGGAGAAATAACGTCTCCCTGTCTCACACCCCGCTGCAGTTGGATTGGTCTGGAGTTCTGATCCTGGAGCCGGACAGACATGGTGGCGTTCTCATACAAACACTTGAGCACCTCAATATATCGGTAGTCGATTTGGCACCTCTGAAGAGACCGCAGCACTGCCCAAGTCTCAATCGAATCGAAGGCCTTCTCATAGTCCACGAACGCTAAGCATAGTGGCTGGTTATACTCCTCGGTCTTCTGTATAACCTGCCGCAGCGTGTGGATGTGGTCTATGGTACTAAAGCCCTTTCGGAAACCGGCTTGTTCGGGAGGTTGGAAGTCGTCGAACCTGCGCGCGAGACGATTCGTGATGACTCTCGAAAACAATTTGTAGATATGGCTCAGAAGCGAGATGGGTCTGTAGTTCTTTAAAAGGGTTTTATCACCCTTTTTAAAGAAGAGGACCACCACGCTTCTAAGCCACGCCTGCGGCGTTGTACCTTCGAGGATGACGGAATTGAACAGTTTCTGAAGGGCTTTCAAGACCGGTGTACCACCTGCCTTCAGAAGCTCAGCAGTTATTCCGTCATCGCCCGGTGCCTTATTGTTCTTTAACTGTTTGAGAGCCATCCTAATCTCGTACAGGCTGACGTCCGGGATGTCTTCGGTGTAGTGTCGGGTTAGCCTAGCTCTGGGGTCAGTTGCAGCTTGGCTGACAGGTGTCCGTGTTGTCGTGTACAGCTGTCCATAGAACCCCTCGATTTCCTCCAGTAACTCAGGCTTAGATGACACGGTTCTACCGTCCGAAGTCTTCAGCTTCGTCAGTTGGCTTTGTCCCATAGACAGATCTCTTGCGAACACTTTAGAGCCTTTGTTACGCTCAATGGCCTCCTTAATACGATCTGTATTAAATTGGCGAATGTCGCGGGTCAGAGACTTTGAGATCTGTCTATTGAGCCGCCGGTAGCAGGAAGCATCATTTGCGGACTGCAGAACCATTTTCCGTCTTTCTTCCATGAGCCTGAGCGTGGAATCTGAAATCTTTTTGGTTCCATTTGAGCGGCGGGTCTTAAAGAACTTGGACCCCGCTGTACGGACAGCTTCCACGAACCTGTCATTGTATTCGTCCACTCCCTCGCAATCTGCTAGGCATTCGAATCGGTTTTGCAGTTCGAGCTGAAAGTGTTCGGGGTTCTGAATTTGGATTGGCAATGGACGGAGCGTAGACTTCATCAAGCGAGCTCTTTCGAGTCTGACATTGATATTCAATGAGCCTCTAACCAGTCGGTGATCGCTCCCAGTTTTCACTGAGTTGATCACAGAGACATCATTGAATATTTGTCTCCTCGTCGACAAGATGAAGTCTATCTCATTTTTGGTCTTGCCGTCGGGACTAACCCAGGTCCATTTGCGGTGTTCCGACTTCTTGAAGAAGGAATTCATCATGTAGAGTCCTTCCTTCTCCATGAAGTCCACCAGCAGCTGGCCCCGGGGATTTCGGTCTCCGACTCCAAATAACCCCACTCTCAGCTCATTCCCGATTCGTTTGCCCAGCTTCGCGTTGAAGTCCCCCATGACAACAGTGAAGTGAGACTCGGAAGTATGTATGGCTGTTGAGATGTCCTCATACATTTCCTCGACCTCAATATCGGGGTGTGCCGAAGTAGGCGCGTATACCTGTATGACCTTCAACGAATACCTTTTGGTAATTCTGAGTATAAGGTATACTACCCTTGCCGACACACTCTCGACCTTGATCACGTTGTTCACAAGGGACTTGTGGACCAAAAACCCGACACCACCTTGGGACAGATCTTCGCCCTCCCGGAAAAAACGGCACGCCTATAAAAACTATTTTAACCATTTCGACTGGAGACATGCATATCATTCATGTGACTAACGTGTCTAACTGCATGACAAAACTAGTAATTACTTCCGATGTGGATTGTACAAGCGTGTATATAGGATAGAGACAAAGTTTATCTTTGACATCATATAAGTACATCCATAGCAAACAAAATCTCATTTTTTGACATTTTAATTAGTAAAGGAACCGTCATTTAGTTTTCATTCTCGTTTTTAAGCGTCGTCGTAGTTAAGTATAATGAATGAAATGTTAACTATAATTTTGTACCTTTTGTCTGTATTTACATGATGAAAAACGACTGATTGAGAGAGAGTGTATTATATTAGATGAATGGAGTGCAAAATTATACTTGAGGTGTATAAATAGTTGCTATTTTCCAACAGTATAAAATAAATGTTCTGAGACCAAGTCTTATTTTCATTTGAAATCCTGCTGCGGTGTATTTACTGAATTAAATACGAACAGACATAATACTAAACTTAATTCATTAGAAAAACAAAGCAGAGTGTTCTAATATGATGAAAATATGAGAAAGTAATATTGTGGATATTATGTATAAAATAATGTAACAAAAAAACAAATACACCATTTGCATTTGGCTTTTAATACTTAATTACATATTATTGAGTACACTATACATTTGTTTCATTGCTATAAAATGCTATCTATTCAAAACTCCGGTAGGCATTCCAAAATAAAATAAAAATACAAATTATTATTATTATTTATACCTTTCGTTTTATAGAAAAATTCCTATATTCAAGATATTTTGCGTTTTATCATGATATTAAAGCAGTAATTTATTATTTGGACTTTTTTTATTGTGATGATGTAGACTCTCCACTTGATAAGTAGGTAGTGCACCCTCGGTTACTGAAAAGAAAAGAAAGGTAAGTTATTTTTATTTATCACTTGTAGTTTTTGGACAAGTATTTAAAACTATTATTATTACTGATCAAGTTAACACAATCAATTGTTACAGTTAGAAAAAAACTTACCAAGGAAGTAGTACCGAAGAGTTTGTACCAGCCGATAACAATATTGGAGAGGTTGAGGTCGTCCAGCATGATCTGTGCTACCCCCATGAACACCTTCTTGCCCTCGATGCGCCCGTAGTCGCCCCACACCGTCACCTGCAACACAACCGTTCACACTAATTTAGTTTCTTACGTTTTCAACAGATATCGTCAGTTCTGTAGGAAATTTTAGTTAGTCTTCTGCGTTGTTATGGAAGAATAAGTTATCATGTCTAACTTAAAAAAATGTTATAGGGGTAGAAAAATCCGTCGATCATATTTAGGATAGCGGACGCAAGCCAAACTGGTTTCGTCATAAACCTAATTGATGATGTGGCGGATATTTACTTGCAAAACGCAGCCCTTGAAGTTTTCCCTGAAGGTCAGCATTTGCTGATAGAGTGGATCTAGCGTTCTCCTTGCAGTGCTAGTCTTGGCTTTGGAGACACATCGTTTGCCGTTCACAAGGTACACCTTCACGTACGGCGCTGGTAGCGTGCGGCTGCCTTGTCGAGCTTGCAAGCCTCGAGCGCGTATCACCTCAACCTGCGGTAATTTACACATTTTTTATATTCCTTGAAAAATATGAAGAAAAACGTTCCTAATATAGAACCTTGTTGAACTCCTCTGAATGTAAGTAAATTTTCTTCAATTATGAATTGTTTTGTTCTTGTTCTATTGTCTTCATTTTTGATGGTGATCGTTTAAAATATATGAATAGTGAAATAAAGTAGTTTGTTGCAATTCAGACCGTTATTCAGTTATTAGAATATCGAATGCTTTTCTGAAATCGGTAGCGAGTTCTCACCTCGAGGTATCCTTTCTGGTAGCACATAGATAGCTGAACGTCGCCGAGAGTGGGCGCTCCGAGTAGTTGTCTCCCGACCAGCTGACCCGGGCCGAGACCGTCGATAAAGTCGGACAGACCGCCTCCATCAGACGAGCCCGATCCACGCATCCCCGGAGACCATCTGCCGGCACCGGAAATTCGATAATATCCACCGACAATGCAAAATGGGCAATACTTATAGAAAATAAGTAAGTATCTTTTGAATTGATATTTGGTAAAATAGTTAATTTTCTTTCTCGTATGTTAATAGATATTGGTGTTAAGGAGATCTAACAGATAAATTTACTGAACTTCGATTTGTTTATTTTTATTTTATTTTAAAGTTCCAATAATGGTCGGCTAAATACGTAACTGGGAATTGATGTAGGTAATTTTATTTGTACTCTACTAAATAAAATTTCGATTTACCTACACAAATATCTTTCTCAAACACAATCATGCAAAGTACATACTGAGGCAAAATATTTGTTAATTAATCAAGTATTTTAGAGCAAAGCGCTTCTTAAATTGTAACATCTATATGTATTTATAACAGCGAAATTTTGATCATGGTGATTATGTTAAAAATAGTGTTGTTTCCAAATTGATAAAAGAGTTAACGGATCAGATGTTATGCTTTGATCTCTTTAAATTTAATAACGATGATACAATGCACAACATTTAAACAACGAAAACAAGGTGATAGGTGCATCTTCAGAATAGGATTTCATACAACATACATAAGTAGGAAAAAGGGGATGAAACATTCACCAGACCTTGTTTTACGTATCTACCAGAGGAATATAGTATAATATAGTACAATAATAATACAATTATAATAAAAAAAATACAGCAATGACAACATTGATACAATAGTGAAGAAAAGGGCGGCAGTCTTTCGGATGCATCGAGTGGTAAAAGTTAGGTTACCTAAGTGAAAATTAGGACTATATATTTCAAGACATCTAGGTAGAGTTAACGGTAAACAGGTGCTAGAGAAATGCTAAAGAATGGAAGGTAATTCTAAATTATCTTCTAGATGAGAATCTAGAAAGTAATTTAGAGTATAAACGATATAGTTAATCAGACCTATACGTCTCAAATACTGCTATGGATTAGCTGAGTCTACTGTTAAACGTTCGTCTAATCTAAAGATTAATAAAAAAAGAGAAAGATATTACATTTTTACATGTAATTAATTATAATGAATCAAGTATATCACTTTTTTTTGTTATAAACTATAATTAACATACCTAGTACTTATATAGTCACAATTTTTAACCACCATTATCCGCGTCATCCCTAAATTAAAATCTGCCGAGAATATCGTAAAAACGGGGTGATGAATTAAGTGAGTGATAAAATTTTGGTGATACATGCATGAGTGTCAGGGCAGGTGTAGTGTGTACACGTTTACATAGAATGAAATATTGTCAAATGGTTGATAACAATAGGTGGTGGTGCAAATATATAATGGTTTCAGGCAACATTTATCATCCAGCTGATCTCGTGCATCATTATCGCCAAGCAGTTTAAGTCCGGGAACATAGAGTCCTCCTCAAGCGTTGAGCTGAAAACATAAATTTTCAGAAACCACCAAGAGCATAGCACAGGCGATAAATGTAGCTCGTCTTCTGAAATTCAGAGGGTGCGTTGTAAATGCAATAGAAGACTCGTGCGTGCTGAACAGAAAATATAAGTGAGAAACACCAATATAAATCGGTAACATGCGTTTACAAGACGAGAGGCACACAGAGATGGGTAAAGTAGAAGACGCGAGCAACATCGATGTGCACAAACAAGACCAAGGAGAACAGGCATCGAGCGGGCCCGGGCGGGCGGACGAGCGGGCGACTTACGAGGAGGCCTCCGAGCTAGATATGGAGACGAGGCTGGCGGCGCACACCTCGTGCGAGCGCTGGAACGTGGTGGTGGCCGGTCCGGAGCGCTTACGCCGCGCGCCGCCGCCGCCCTCCGCGCGACTCGCGCGGGCCGCTGCCCCGACACATATACAAGCTCCATTTAAGCAAATGTTATCAAGCAAAATGCACGCTGATCGTTACTCAGTCAAGTCTCAAGTTAGAAATTTTATCCTTTGGGTAATAATGGGTTGTGCAATTTGCTGTGCTCGAGCCAATATATTTTTGTCGATGATGAATATTGGTACATTTTATACTAAGTGTGTGAAATTCTCTATCGCTATTTGTTTTCTTTAGCGTACTATAAACACAACGTTCAAGGTGTTTAACGTATTGTGATAGGTACGAGGTTGTGAATTCAAGATGAGTTTAAGTGCCAAATTTAATGGAAATGACTTCACTTATTTCTCCGTTCAATAATTTACAATCTGACGAATTAACTACGTTTTTGGTTCATTTCTGCTCGCCTAATGACACGACACATTTACCAAGAAAAGACTTTTATACAAAAGCGACATTGAACACTGATGTATCTACAGCTTGAGTGGATTTTAATGGCATGCTGTACCGTATTTTAATAGGTGTTCTAAAAGTATTCGCGATATATTTCGAGTAAGAGCCCTAGTCCCTAACACAGGGTTGACGTGATGGAGACCGTTATTTCGCGGGGAGTGCGGTAGAAGCCGCCGCCCGGGGCGCCACTATTGTGTCAATGTCGCCAGCGAGCGCCGCGAACCTGTCTTCGTCGTTCTCGCTGGAGGCGGACGAGGCCCGCGACACGCCACTCGCCAAGCGCTCTGCGGGCCCCACCTCCTCGCTGCGCTGTACCGTAAACGAATTCTTTCCACGTTTACCAAACCCTAACCTCCGTTTTCGTCCTGTCGATAATGTCATTAATCGAATTAAAATTAAGATTATCAGCTTGCTTCAAGGCCGTATGCGCACGGTGGTGGCGTGCTCACATTGCCGAGAAGATAGCGAGGTAAAGGTAGTGCGAGGCAAGAGTAAGTTTTGTGCTGTGTGCCAGAGGTCACCTGTTGCGGAGAGCTGTGACGTGGAGTTGCTCTTCTTGCCCATTCCGGGACCGAAGTAATCGCGTGGCTCCGCCTTCAGCAGAACATCGTCGCTAGCAGGCTCCAACTCATTTGCGAGTGCAGTGTCACTCAAACTGCCATCTTCATGAACAAGAACATTCAGATTAAGAATAAAATTTAGATATTCTTCAGTTAAAGCTATATTTCAATATGATGCGTACCTGCTTTCTCATCTGGTGGGACATCAGCATTACTACTAAGGCTTCTCGTAAACTGGTTGCGTCGTGACTCCCGCCTCTCCAATGGTTGGGGTTGGTTATTGTTGCTGCGGCCGTTATCTCGACCGCCACCGTAATCATTGCTGCGTTTTGATTCCCGTCGAGACGTCGGTTTTCGTTGTGATTTTTTTATTACAGGTCGTTTTTTGTTTGGCGATCCAATTGATGATGCTCGCGAGTCAGTGCGCGAAGGAGAAGAATCCGGTGCAGGCGATGGCACATGTTCACGCGGCGGCGAGGGCGAGGCGACAGGGGTGAGCGCACGATGATGTGAGCCGAGGGGCGGGGGAGAAAGAGCAACACACATTGAATTAGCCATCATACTAAACTCTCGATCTAAGTGGTTCGATGATGACAAAGAATATGACCGGGCTCGAGCTTTCTTAATAATCGATGGAAGGGGTTTCTTTGACGAATAATCTATGCTTGAAGGGGGTGATGTAGAGTTGGGTGAGCGGTATTCTTGATAGGTCGGAGTTTCATTTATACTAACTACACTACCAGGTTTTTTATGGTTTATTTCATCATCTGTATCACTATAGAACAGGTTTGAATGCGTGGTATCGATGCTCATCTTTTTGAAAATATCCTGATCTGGGCATTCTAGAGAACCACTCACGGTATTGTTTGACTCTAATTCTTTCGGAAAGGTAATAGGATCAATAGAATATATGCTCATTTTTTTGAAAATATTTTTTATTTTATCCGGTGGCGTAGTGAGAATGTCTATAAAATTACCAGATTGACCTCGAATTACTCCTGAATGTGAATGTCGTCTTTTAATATTCACGTTCTCGTTAGTGAAGGCGAGTAAATCTTTAATGGATTCTTCTTTGTTACCTTCGACATTAGATTTTATGCTCTTCGTATAAACGTTGGAGGATAAATCTAACGACTGCGATATATTCAGATTTGGACAAACGCGCTCGTAGCTACTTCTAATATCAAGAGAAAGTATTTTTTTCCTGTTAATGATCTGATCGAAATCATGTTCTGTGTTTTGTTGTGATAGACTCATAGTACTTTCCAGGCTATTTTGTTTCTCATTGCTAACATGGATAGCAGTTTCAGCTTCGCTATCATCGCTGTTATATCCATGATATCTACAATTCTCCTCTGTTTGTAATGAATGGTTTGGGCTATTATTTAAGGATTTCGAATTTCTTCTACCACATTTATATTTATCATAACGTTTTACAGACGGTATTTCAGGGAGAGATCTATTTAGAGAGTTTTGTAAATTTTCAATAATGGGCAATTTCCTGCGGACTTTAATAGAAACTGGATATGAGTAACCGGCATCGAATGTTTCAGCTTTTTGGTAATGCCATGGTATACGTATTTGTGGTCTTCTTTTATAATGGAAGTTTTGCGCCATAAAATTTGCAGGAGGGCCGTAGTAAACATTGGCCGGTAGAGTTTTACGAGGATTATTAACAGATACGTTTACATTATTAACAACATTAAAAGAAGGGAGCCGGTTAAGATTCATTTGAAAGATGTAGTCATGAGAAATGCCGGATATTTTGTAGGTGTTAGTGTGGAGAGAATATTCGGGGCAACTAGAGCTTCGTTCATAAGCATGGCGAGTGTGTGAGTCTCTGGAGCTTGAGCCAGCGGACCGGCTGCGTGCAAGGGCGCGGCGCGTGCGTCGAGGGCGGATCAACGAGTTATTGATGCTGCAATCAACTAGAGACCTAACTCGCCGCCGCGCCGCCTGCTCCGCGCCCGCTGGCAAGCTCAAGGAAGGCAACAACCGACGCAGGGGGCGATCTATACGGCGGGGAGGGGTAGCACTATCACATGATGAAGATGTACTAGTATGAGGGGGAAGGATTCGTTTTCGGCTGCAAAATCGTGCGAGGAGATATTTATTGTCATGCAATAAAAATGTACCCATATCTTAACACTTATCGCTAGCAGGGGGGTTCCACTCGTGAGAATAGGTATGACGGGCGAAATATCGCCCCGGCCGATGAAAGGCAGGGCTAGCTACATCAGTACGCGAACAGTCGCCGGGCGCGCGTGACGCGTCGTTATTACGCGCCGCTCCGCTCGCTCAAATTACGAAAATGACTTCACAACAATACGACAAATGCTGATGTGTTTATGGATGCAAAAATAAAAGGAAAAGGACTGGATCGGATGTCTTTTTTAGATCTCTTTTCTTGTCCTCATAATTTTCTCTGACAAACCTACAGTAACATTATGACGTATTTTCATAAACTAAAGTACTTACCTACCTACTGACGAGTAAATATAGTTTGCAAACATTATAATACGAGTAATACTATTACTTAGTAAATAGTAGTAGCATTGGTTTATTTGAACCATCATTTGTTTGAGTAAAAGGTAGGTACCTTATAGGTTAATAAATCAGATGTTTTATTTTCTCAAAGACGACAGCCCTAAAGGTGTTAGTAGAGTGGCAAAAGAGATAGCGCAACGCGAGAGAAAGAGATGCAGCAACTTCGTTTTTTCGCCTAGCGCCGTGCGATCTGAATTGCACTTTATTATAACGGAGATAGGGTTGCAATTTATTTGAATTATGTCGCCTAGTGGAGCTTCTGTAGGGACTACTATTTGGTATTCTGTGTCGCTAGCCACTAGCTGTTCGTCAGCTCACGTCCCACGCTCGCGTTGTTTTTCGTATTTACTATGGTTATCAAATTTATCCCGCGGAAAAGGTTACTTATATGGTAATCCGGCACCTGATCTGTATAATTATTAATCTCCCATAAAATTTGTCCAGTTAACGGACATTGTTACTTAGACTGTTTTTGGATGAAGAGACAAAATCGATTTTTTAAAAATTCTTGTATTAGAATTAAATCAAAATTAATTTTATTCACGTGTCTTTTGACACTCATTATTATGCTCAATTTCTTCGAAACAGAAAGAAAAACAGTAGTTTCAGAGAATGACAAATGTGAAAGTTTACCTAAGCATGCGCGTGGGCCGCGGTCGTTCCGACTGCGTGCTGAAGGCGCTGGAAGTGACGGAGGCGACAGACTCGAGGTCGGAGTCGCCGGCCGCCGCGTCGGGCGACAGTCGCCGCCGCGGCGGCGCCCAGCCCCCGCCGCCTCGCGCCGCCAGCTCGCTGTCCGATAACCCTGCGTAGTGCCGCTCCCAACCTAAGTACATCAGTTCCATCGCCTTTTATACAGGACGTTGGTTTCAGTGTTTAAGCGCCAGTATCCGCCGACAATAAACATTAATTTTATTTCACAGATTGCCAAAAGTCGATTCGACTAGAAAAAATATTAACTTTCGTTCGTTAACAGCTCATATACGAGAGCTCGAGCCCTGAAACTTTCAATTTATGTATTTGTTCTTATTTCTTCAAGTTATAAAGAATATATAGCCTGACCAGAAAAATAAAATACCTCGCAATATTTCCGAAATTCAATGGAACTAATTTTATACCTAATTGTGATTATTGCCATAAATATAAAAAAATAACATGTAACATGTATCGTCCCCTAACATCAGGGTCAAGCTTCTCTATATTTATAGAACTCACCCATATTTCGGTGTAGAGTTAACTAAACTATTAATAACTACACCATCAACTTTTTTGAATTTCTTCCAATTTTACTTCCAGAAAAGATACTGACACAAGGCACCTTAATCAACATCCGTATAAACTCAATATTTGAAATATACTTCTGCACAATGAATTAATCGAAGACCGCTCTACATCTACGACACAGCTAAATTCTAGAAAATGTTAAACAGGCAACTACTTCTAACATTCATCTATTTGAAACTAAATAAATTGTGTGAAGTGTTTTTCGTTCATGTACGCGTCGGTAATTCATTGTGCCAATACAGGGAATGGAAATGGACAGAAACATTTATGGATAGGGTGGATGGCCGTGCAATTTATTGGCGCTCACTGATCCTATATAAATTTGTCCTTTTCGACTTTTACAGAACAAGATAGGATTGATCATTCATTATCTTAATTTTAGGTGGGTAAATATTGAATTTCGTTTATCTATGCATGCACTTTTAAATCGATTGCACATTTTATCAGACAAAGTAATTTTAAATAGCTAAATCTTGAATGAGAAACGCCATTCGTTAATTTCCCATCCTTTTCGGTACGGGCAGATTACGAGACTGAGAATCTGGGGCAATGATAGTTATTCGAAAGTTGTTGGTTTGGATGGGTTTGCATGGTTGGTAAATGGGTTCGCATGGGTGGTGGATGGGTTTGAATGGGTGATGGACGGGTTTGCATGGGTGGTGGATGGGTTTGAATGGGAGATGGGACGGGTTTGCATGGGTGGACGGATGGGTTTGCATGGGTAGTGGATGGTGATAGGGCTGCGTGTATTGACCTTGTGGCGTGCTGCGGTAGGTGAGTGTGGCGCCAATGTGGTTGGGGCCAATCCACTTACGTTCCTCGAGATCCGCCGACACCTGCGCGCGAACCGCTCTCTGCCCACTCTGTCAGATAAACCAGCACGTTACACGTTTAATAAAAAGATACATATATGAGTAGCTTACACTATAATAACATTCCATTTGAAATGAACATGGCGTGTTTCTTAAAAAGGAACAAGTCCGTTGAAGCTTGATACGCCACAAACGTTAGTAAAAAAAAAAGCTTGTTTATGCTAACTCTGTTAAAATTGATAAATTGTTCTATATAATTGTTGCGTTATTCAGTTAATTAGGACTTCAAAAATAATCTTTTATCTGCTTTATAATCTTATGTAGGTAACCCAGGCTTTAAATTAAATCTTCAGATGTTGAGCTCGTCCCAACGTCCCTCGACTATCCACAGACAATACAATAGATGTATTCAATCATATCTTATTTAGTTACGTAAGTAATTTTTACCTGATGTGGAGGTATTTGTGGAAGCTGTCGTTTCTTGGGGCTGGTTGTAGGAGTAGCAGTAGCCGATCGCGACTGAAACCTGGGAGCATAAGCATGCGTCGGTAACCGAGATCCGTCGCCCCCTCGCTCGCACACTGAAAACCCCACACCATAGTCAGTACACAACTGATCCAATAAAATCTATTATTTCCGCGTATTTACCACAAGTACCTACTGAAAATGTCGATGGACACAACATTTGCAAACAGACATACGGAGTAGCAACAAGAGAAGTAAGTTTACTGAAATGACATGCAATTGTCATGAAATGGACTTAACATTAACATTTAGGCGCTGTACTACCGTTCTTTTTAAGAAATAATAGGTAGTGAGAACGTGAATACAGCGAATTGAATGTACATCAAGTGAAGAGCGTGCACGTGTAGGTAGAGTAGGAGAGGGTCAGCGGAAGATGCGTGAAACAAAAAATGGAAGAGCGAGGAAGTTAAACAGTAAGTGGTAGTAAAGTGGTGATGAGCGGACGCGGCGAGAACGTGCGTGTCTCGACGAGAGTGTTCCGTGCGGGGTCAGTGCCCGCAGTCCCCGGACGTTCGACCCAGGGGGGACCCGCCGAGTGTACGCGCACCACCTGAGTAGTCCCCGGGCGGCGACAGCGACCGGCGCGGCGACTTGCGGCCCGCCGCGGCTGCCGACTGCGACCGCGCCACGCTGTAGTTCCCGCTCTGTCAGAAACGGCATCAAATGTCGTGAAACATATTTTTGTGTATCTTCGAAAATAGAGAGAAGTAGGGCAAAGATCTCTTCCTTTCACTTATTATGATTGACAACTTTTTTAGCTTCAATGACTTTAATAACCTCCAAGCATGTCAATCGCTTTCGGGTACTTTTGGCATCACCTTTTTTCAGGACGTTCACGGACTAAATCTGACTGCTACGCTTGCTACGACGTAGCAGCGTAGCAGTTACAATATGCACTCCAAAGAACTACTTGTTTGATTGCGTGTTCTTCGAGATTATCTTTTTCACAATAAAAGTTTATAAAACATACCCTTTCTCCCCTGTTCATGCCCTGGGCTCGCACGCGGCCTGCAGGAGACATGTCTCTTCTGCTGTTCCTCGTGCCGTCTGAGTCCATTCGCTGTAGAAGGAAATTAATTATTGTTCTATAAGTACAAACAATTAGTCAAATGCTGGTTGGGATATGTGTAGCACATGTATAGGTTCTACAATACTCGTGTCATGTAAGACATTTACTGTTATCCAAGGGAGTAAGAAAGCCTATGTACTCTTGTTATTCCGGAACATAGTCACATCAAAATTCGAGCACCTTTGATAAGCTATGCATTAGCATTCGACAGTCCTACAAATAATGGAAAGACGATTTAGAAAAAGATGAAGTTCTTACGTAATGTAGGGTACGTAGGCTCAGCGTGTAACTTTACTGCATACACATTGATAACAAAACATTTCACAAATAGCATAGAACACAAGCGATAGCGATTGTTGCATTATTATGATTGATATTGTGATGAACCTTTACTTCCACACTTATGATGATTTTTCATGCGATATGCAATGCACCGCCCGCCCTAACACCACACCACATGCACCAAATACTCTACACATGTTTCGCCGCACCACGGAGCATCATCAGGAGTTGTAAGACCGTGCAGTGTAGAGTACCGAACCGAAGTTGTATCAAACCTTGAATGTTAGCAGTGTAGCTGTTCTTACGTCATGCGGGGGAGGCGGGCTGGAGCTAGAGGCGAGGCTGGAGAGCGAGTGATGACGTCGCAGGTCGCACTCGCTAGGCGTGTCGGAGTCCGACAGTCGTGACGTCGACGTCGATGGCGGCGACAGATGCTCGCCGTCCGCCTCCTCTTCGCGCCATCTCTGTTCAACAGAACGACGCTATTAGCATAGTAAAACCATTTATCTACATACAAACGTGTTGTATGTATGCGCGCCGTGTAGGCAGCGACGTCACGCATACACAGCATAATAGCCTGCCGCCACCTTATTTCCCCTTATTTTATTTTTTAATACGGCCAGTTGATTTGAAGATAACTTACTGTTCTTAGTCTACTGTGCTATTAGATTTAATTCTGAACCCACAAAAGGGGGGAGACACGCGATCCTGTAACACAGATTGCGGTGGCTGTGACGGGCTGCGTATAATCTACGAGTAGGATATCGTCCCGCATCGCTTTTTCCCTCGTCTCTGGGTACGCACCTAAAGCTTTAAAAATTACACACCACACTGATGACAGATTCAATAAAATGCATTCATTACTAAGTGTTATACCGACCGACATAGTCCATCGACCAACCTTATGATCGAAAAAAGACAAATCAATCCATTCTGAATTGTCCCAAAAAAGTTCAAATTATTTTTTTCACTTTTGGATATTACCTACTTCACTTATTCAAGTCAAATTTACATGATCATTTCTGGCGAGTTCAAAAACTTGGCTGTCTTCTGTGGAGAATAATTCGCCGAAGAAACTTCACAGAGGCGTTGCATCTTTTAAGCATATTTTTACAATTATTATAATTATTAATATTATAATTAACAATGTTTTATAGAGTACGGTTGAAAAAGCCAGTCACTCAAGTAACTATTCCCACGGATATTTATCTTCTAAGTAATATCTTATTTTACAATAAGCTTTCTTAATCAAATTCTCCTTAACAATTTTGAATTTCTCTAGTAGTAGTAAGTAAGCAGAGGAACCCACAACCAATTATGTCTTGTTTTATCGTTTAGAGTCGCTTGTAATGCTTTAAGTATTCTATGAGAGTTAGGGTACATTAAGTTGATTGAGCTGCGATGACTACGGAAAGTGCTACGAAGTGCCTACGAAGCTACGCCGTAGTAAAATTCTAATTAACAAACTTATCAAAAAGTAAGTAGCAATAGAACTCACGTTAAAGCTAGAAGATTCTTCGTGGGGCTTCAATGTGTACCAGTTTGGTTCATGGTTCATCAAAACGTTGTCTAAGTCTAGGAGAACCTCGCCGAGGAAATCGTTGGGACCGTATCGATTTAGATCCCATACTGTCACCTGTAAATTAAGGGCTATAATTAATGCCTAGGCTGATGGAAGACTTTGTACATGACAATGTGATATTTTCATCCTCCCTCCGTAGAGAAGACACATCCTGTTTATCTTTGAATTGACGTCTTGTTATAATTATTGCAAACTAGGTGCCGCCCGCGGTTTTTTCTGAATATTTTTCCCGCTAAAAACACCTAAAAATAATCCTGTGTAGTGTGATGCCGTTCTGAAGTGATGCACGTACATACATACATTTCGGCGATGTATATAACCACCTATAACAGTCCACTGCTGGACGTAGGCCTCTACGAGTACCTTGGTCAACAGAAAGAGTTCAGATTGCCCAAATGACCAATAGAATTATCAGCGTCCCAGTTTCACGATCGTTGTAAGCTGAATGTGGTCCTCCATTGTGACGTCATAAAATATTCCAGCAACTCCATGCATCATATTTGTATTATACCTATATTTACATAATATTATGTTAACTAAGTTGTCTTGTCTAATACTAGCTTTTCGCCGCGGCCCCGCTCACGTTAACAGTTTTTCCCGTGGGAATGAGGAATTTTCTCGCGGTAAAAGGTAGGCTATATTATTTCCCAAGGTCTATCTTTCTACAAAGTTCCATCAAAATCGGTTTGTAGCCTATTTAATGCAAAGAAACAATCAAATCCTTCCTCTTTATAATATTAGTATAGATATTTATACCTCTAAAGTCCTCTTCTTGATATCGGTGATCCGGATACCGCAGTAGACGAAGGTCTGGTTCCACCGTGGCTCGAGGGTGTTAGCCAACGTTTTGGTCCGGCGCTTGCTCTTCTCGCTCTTGTCGGGCAGGAGGAAGATCTTCGCGTACGGGCAGCGGGGGGAGCCGTCGGCGCGGGGGGTCAGTCCGCTGCCCGATACTACTGTCACCAGCAGCTGCAGCGCTGTTATGTCGAAGTACACTTTCAGCTGTAAACAAACACATACATTATTTTATTTCGCGAGAATGACCAATCTGGGTGCTGATAAAAACAAATACAACAAAAATTAATTTCAAAAAAGGGTTCTCAAGCCTTCTTAAAGCACATATTTCGCAGTATTAGAAGTGCAAAGTTATTTGTCTCGTTGAGCTCTTAATAACCTGTACTACGGTGTAAAACTTTTGCTACGCCGTAGCACAATTTTATTTATGATTTCACAGTCTACATAGACTTTTAATTAAGACAATTATATTTATGATTTCACACTTAGATAGAGTAGATATATTATGGTATTTTAAGATTTAAATCTACAACACATGCAATCAAACTGGCAACAGCCAAAGATTGCGTTGCGTCTGTGGCCTACTACGGCGTAGCACGATTGCTACGCTGCCGTAGTAGTTCAATGCAGTCGTTCTGAAGTTATATGATGATGAGCATACATACATTTCAGCTATTCATACTTTCCGAGTGTCTACCTACCTTATATCATATGAGAATATTTTCCCAAAGTAAAAGAAGCATGTTCTTCAGCGATAAACTTGCAAAATATTGTAAGCCGTTCAGTTTATAGACGGCCTGTGAAGTAGTTTTTGGGTGAGAAAATAATAGTCGTTGTGGAGCTGACCTGTATCCTGCCGGCGACATTTGCGTTGTGGTGCGCGTGCCGCCTGCGCCCGCGCGCGTGCACGTCGGGCGAGCCCGGTGACGTCACCAGCACGCTCGGCTTCTCGCATCCGCCCATCACCTCCGTGTACACTTCTGCCAAACAACAACATAAATAATAATAAAATAAATATGTGGGACATCTCACACATGGCCATCTGACCCCAAACTAGGCAAAGCCTGTACTATGGGTGTCAGATAGCTGATATACATACATATATAAATATACAACATCCAGACACAAGGCAAACACAAGTGCTCATCACACGAATGTTTGACCTGGGCGGGATTCGAACCCGCGACCGACGACGCGAACAACATGAGATTACCTCTTCACTTGACTATTTGTAAGAAAAAGAAACAGTTTTTCTAAATAACTAAAAGCTAGTTTGTTATTAATTAATTTATCGAAATATTACCTAAATGTTTCATTCTATAGCGCTGCCACCGTTTGATCCCTTTGGGTGACAACGGCGGAAAATCTGTGTTGCCCTTTCGGGTGAATTACAAACGAGCCTAGGCCCTTTTCATCCTTTTCACGGGGTATACCTAACACGCAGAACATTGGTTTGGTATTATATCTGTATGTGTACAATGTTTTTGCTCTGGTGGATAATATTGCGCTCTTTCTTCTTCTGGAGGACTGCTTGCGGAGATCGTGCTTCTCAAGAAGCTGTTGCGGCTCTTAATTATTGTTCACTGCATTTTGCAGCAGTAGTGCAATTGTTCCTGGAAGACTCAGTACCTTTGTGGGTCCTCCAGGGCTGCGCAGGCTGCCTGGAGACTCCCAAAGGGCGGGAGACCACCAGTTCCACGTGGCTGTCATGCTTGCTGTCAGCCACCACTGCTGCCACCTCGTCCGCCGACCGCCCTTGAAGAGGTACGCCGTTCCACTGCATCACCTCGTCACCTGCGATAAGATCATACCAAATTAGTAAAATTAAAAAAATTAACACATGGCTCACTCCTTACAAAGCATCAAATCTCCCACGCACACATTAAAGTAACATTTACAGGTCAGCAAGGATGTTATAATTACTGCCGTACACAGGTCTGGTCAAGCAGTACTAAGTCAACGACATGAAACTCACCTCCCCTAGAGGGTCCGGCAAGCTTACGTCTTTCAGAAATTGCGGGAGTGTTTGTGTGACTGTCACCAATCTGCTACGTTGCTACGGCGTAGCATCCGTACTACGCTGTAGTTGTATTAATAAACGCAAAAATGCGGTAGCTGTTGTAGTTTCATTGTATTTTTTATATACCTACCTACCTACCATGTATCTATTCTATCGTAGTTTAAACTGTGAAATCATAAATTATGCTACGGCGTAGTGACAGCGCTACGTCGTAGCTATTGTTCTACAGGTTATTAGAGTTCAACGATACAAATATCTTTGCACTTCTATACTGTGCAATACGAGTATGTGCTTAAATAACACTTATTTGAAACTTTAGCGCATCAATAATAAGTTAATAACATATTAACAATTGGAGAACAAAGTATAAATTAATGAGCATGTTTTATTACCTATTCGAAGCTGGCCTTCTAAGTCTGCAATAGATCCTTTCTTGACTTTCTCTACAATGGCGCCACGCGTGCCGTCGGGCATTAGCTTGCCTCCGATAACCTTCAGTCCCAAAATGGCTCCCGAAGAATGCCCACTTCCTTCCACCACCCCTTTCCTCAGCACCATGTGTCCAACCATACGCGTTCCATCTGCCGACACCTGCCAGCTCTGAGGGAACTGCACCAACAACGAAACATGTAGACAACACTCCCATGTTAGCACATTTAAAAACGTCAAAATATCAAATTGTGTAAGAAACATTTAAGTGCAAATCGTATCGACGCATGCCCACCAATGCTCACATGCTGCAGCCATACACAAACACATTAATGCTGCTGACATAGATTGGCTTCCCAGTGACAGTATGGTTAAGGAGAAAATGAATTGGGCAAAATTATGCTACGGTTATAGATAGGAAGTTTAGATTTTGCAGCTACGAAGATAGGCTATAAAACAGGTCGGTTAGTACCTTAGGGCAATCGCCCCGGTTCGAGTCTTCGCTGGATGTGAACGTGCTAGAGGTGTCGATGCCCGAGTCTTTGGTGGCGGAGTCCTGGCTGGTCTGGCGCTCGGACTCCCAGCGCAGTGAGGCCCAGTCGTGCGGCGCGCCGGACGCGTCCCGCCCTCCCCGCGGGAACGTCGCTGCGCCCGCGTGCCCGTCAAACCGCACCGTTTTTTTTCTCCTCTCGGTAAATCGTCGATTGTCGGAAGAGTCTTCCCACAAATAGGCACTCTTGTACACCGCTCGGTCGGCGCGCGGCCCTTCGTCGGGCCCGTAGGGGCGCAGGTACGCTCCCTCGCCGTCGTCGCGAGCGCGCCACCGACAGTCCGTCGCAGAATCGAAGCTACGCGCCGTGGTGGGCTCCTTAGAAGTCCCAAAAGCACTTCGAGCGTCCAGCTCATAGGAAGCCGGTGAATGGTTAGTCATATTGTAATAATTGTTGACAGCCACGCTCGAACTGCGGAGGTGAGGATGCCTGATGCCTGCACACGCCTTAAGTTGTCCTAGGAATGATACCGCATAAGTAGTGGCAAACCTGTCGCGTCGCGGCCTACGCATTCCTAGGCGATGTGCGAAGCCGCTGACGTACCCGGACCGACATGACCTAAGCTTTCTTACTCCAGCGTAGACCGAGTAACCGATATCTGGTGCTAGACCGTACTGGACGGTCCAAGTTTATTAGCTCCCTTAAAAAATAAATGAAAGCGGTGGTGTTCACGCACAAGCGGAAAGAGTGTCTCAATTTATCAGTCATACATAAAACAACAAACAAGAAAACACGCTTACAAATTCTAACGAAATTATCATAGGAAGGTTGCCAAGAACACATCTTTTCGCCCAAGCATGCAACGTCAGTGGTCTGAATCAAAAATTATATTTTGCTTTCCCGTACACATAATATTTAAGTGCGAAGGGAAAATCACGATCGATAGAAAAATTTCAATTTTACATAGATCAGAATTGAACAAGTGCCAAGCATGACAACAAATTTTTCTTAGTATATAATAGTGAAAATTTTTGATTCAAACTGAATATTTAGAGGAACGTTTTTCTTGTGTTTACTTGAAAATTTGTTAAACGATATGAAGTTATGTGGACATCATAACACTAATAAAATTATAACAAGTAAACATACCTCTAATTTTGTAAATAGCTTTGAAGTTCTGTAACCATCGTAAATTGGTCGACCAGAGGAAGAAATAAAAAGACTGAATACGATCAATGAACGGTAACGAATACTGAAACATCTATCAGCCAAATATGTTACAACGCAAAATCCCGAATGTCACGCGTCTCACCGATAAGAACTTTTGCATTTTCTCGTCTAAAAGGGCCTGCCGCTGGCTCCGGGAGCTGTCGGAACTGCTCCTATCTCTATTACCTGCAAAAGCGGAGACTGTGAGCGCGGCGCGAGAGGCCCGGGGCGGCGGCCGCCACATCGCCTAGGCTTTGCAATAGCCACACGCATATACACATTACATGTTTTAAATCTACCACGAACTTACTTCTATTCAGTTACGTGCTAGCTTTGAAACATCTAATACCTTATTAGTTGTCACAGTCTGAAAAGAAACGTTCGAGTCCCTTGAACTCTAACATTAGACAAGTAACTACTAGTTGGTACATCTACATGAAGAGGTAACTATGATGGATAGTCATACATACTAGTATTTGAAAGATAAGTTTAGGTGCTCTACATTTACCGTCTTCTGTGAGAAATATTGTTGTAACTTATAAATATTTACCTGAGTGATTTCTACTGTAATCTGAACTTAATTAATACCTCGCACGGAACACCTTAACTTTATCATTGATGATGCAAAATATTATTAATAATGGCAAGGGCATAATATTGCCCGCGTTAATAGTTGTGTTAGAGCTATCAAACGTGTAAGATTACTATATTCGTTGTGTGTAGTGTTGTGTGGTGTGTAGGGGTGACAAACAAAACCAGCTTTGGGAGGGGATCTATGGTGAGCGGGGTGGGGGCACGGGGGGAGGTACTCACCGCGGTCGCGGTACTCGTCGTTCTCGTCGGAGATGCACTCGGGCACCTCGTCGTCGGAGGAGGAGGAGCGCGGCGGCAGCGGCGCGTGCGCGGAGAGGTGCGCGTGCGATAGGAGGTGAGGCGCTGAGCTGATCCCCCCGACCCCGCCCGCGTCCTCTACGCCGTACGCCGCCTTCTGCCGAGGGTGAACTAAGTGCGGGTGCGTCCTGGCTAGGCCCTCCAATTCCCCGTAACAACGAGGCTCCTGCTGACTGTACTGCCGCCGCAGAGCACTCCCTGATCTTTGCAGCGGAAGGTTTTCCTTCTCCGCAGCGCTATGCGCTCTCTCTAACTTTGGTCTTTTGTCTAGAGAAGGGTCTGTAGGTGGTAATCCTCGTAAGTCAGATTCCATCTGCCATAACATGGAATCATGTCCAGTGCTTTTATGTATCCACTGGCCAGTTTTTGATAAGAGTTCTTGTTTTTTACGACAGAGAATGCACACCCATATAACCTGCAAGTAAACACAAAACGTATAAGTAGAAGCATTTTGTACGTACTTTACCCGAAGGAGGGCCATTAAATAATCTCATTTTTGGACAACTAAGATGCAGTTTTGTCTAAAACAGCCTTCACTTCCAAAAATCTGCCGCTAGATTTGGAATCTGATATCTGTCTGATATGTTTGTGATGCCACAAACATATCAGACACGGGGGAAGACTCTTTTTATAAAAATTAAAGTAGTCGTGTTACTTTGTTAGAGCGCAGGGTGACCTTCCCGCCGCCGCAGCGCGCTCGGCAGTAGTGGCAGAAGAGTCCTATGCCGTCCGCAAACTTGGTCCTGAGGCAGATGTGACACGTCGCCGCCAGCTCAACGCTGGCCACGCGCTACATCTCATACTCACTTTGTTAGAGCGCAGGGTGACCTTCCCGCCGCAGCGCGCGCAGCAACGCACCCGGCAGTAGTGGCAGGAGTGTCCTACTCCGTCCGCAAACTTGGTCTTGAGGCAGATGTGACACGTCGCCGCCAGCTCAACGCCGGCCGCGCGCTGCATCTCATTCCGAGTGCGGATCGTCTGCTCCAGCACAGCTACCTCGTCTTGCTTCCGTCTGGAAACAAAACACAACAGTAAGACTTGATCCACCTCCGCCCTTCTAGCATGACCGGACATAATTTTGTTGTGCGTTTACTTTCATCCTATTGGAGGATATTTTAGTATGGTAGGTTTCTCTGGTACTTTGACAGTTAGGTTAGCACATTTATACGGGGGCTGATCAGTTCATCACAGTGGCAGATTTACACATTTACCGCCAGTAGGCATTAATTATTTTTTCTCTTTGCAGTAGGCTATTAAAATTTTGCCACCCCACCCGACCTCTAAAGTCAAACACGATACGTATGTATATCTAGAAGCATTATTGTACGTACTTCATCGTAAGAAGGGCCATTATATAAGCCTAGTGTTTGCCCTCTATCTAAATTTTGGACAGCTAAAGATGCAGTTTAAACTAAATCAGCCTTTGTCAGTGTCAGTTCTTAAGTTAAGCCTCGGTCACACTTAGCGAATAGTCGCTGCGAGTGCATTCGCCGCGAGTAAAATTGAACACGCTTAGTTCCCAATCCGCAACGAATAGCCCTTCAAATTTCAAATAATTTATTTTAACTTTTGGACATTTTACATCTCTTAGTTAAGTCAATTAAAGGGCTTAATTCTGGCGCGGCCGCTAAAATCTCTAAATATAAGTCGTTGGTCTCTTTCATTCAAATGGGAATCGAAAAGGAGAGATGAATGAATTTAATTTTGAATGAATAATATTTAAAATAAGCAGCGCAGCTGTCAAATTCAGCTTAATTTAGACGGCACGTTTTTAAATGCCTGCTAAATCAGTGCGAACTATGCGCAAAATCGATGTTTGATGTATTTAAGTTGACAATCACCTGTCCCTTTTCTTAAGAACGTGAAAGGGACATATGATTTTTAAATTTAAGTTAGAGCGTAAATATGTAGAATCGGGCACAAAATTACATTTTAGTGGCGAGTCCTGTCACACTAAGCGAGTTCCCGCTGCGAGTGCCTATTCTCTGCGACTATTCGCAAAATGCATGGAAGTATTACCATAGTTATAGTGTAACTATGTTACTAAGTCCATGGCAAAATGTGACCGAGGCTTTAATTTCAGCAGCAGCATCAAAGTTATTTGTATGATAGGTATTTGAAATCGTAATTTGGAACACGCTGGTCTCTAACATGGGTATCTTACAAAAAGAAGTTTTCACTCAAACACAAAAGTATGATAGGTACTTGAAATCGTAATTTGGAACGCACCGGTCTCTAAGATACCCATCCCAGAAAACATTTTTTTCACAAAAGCTGGTACGCGGATAACTTACCACTGGGAGAAACCAGCTGAAAGGTACAGATAGCAGCTGTGATATTAAAAATGTACTCGACTCGACTCTACCTATATCTCGTTAACAGCTTATATACGTTCCCACCGAGGGACTCGAGTCTACCCTGAAATGGTGAATGGCTGAATAGGCCTTAGGTAATCGACTACGCTGGCCCAGTACGGAGGTCACACGATTGTGTTTAAATACCTAGTAGTACCATAACAAAAAAGTTATTTATTAATCGATCGGACGTCAGTAACTAAGCTCTAAAAGCTCATCAAAAAATGCTAAACGTTCCAATGCAGATAATATTATTTGAAGATAAAACAGTTTGCTGATTATAATTTCAACTAAAATTGCTTTTTTAGCAAATCCTTTAGAAAATCGTTCTAATCATCCTACTATCCGTGTTTATAGTAAGTAATTGAAATTTTTGCTTCGATTAAAATAAGTCTGCGTAATCTGCTACTGCTTAACAAAAACTGGACATATCCCCCGAAAGGGTAAAAGTACTTGTTGACAGTGGAATCGTAAACTCACTTCGTGAATTGAGCAATAGATAAACTCATACTCGTACTCGTTGTTTCTTCTTTGTGTAATAAAGTGTCTTAATTATTTATTTGTAAATAAGTAATTCAACGGTTTCAAGTCTGGTGAAGCTCGATTCGTCGATTTTGTGCCACAAATGTGGAGTTATAATAAAAAAAACTATGTGGGCAGGAAGGATAATGTAAGCAACACTACCAAAAAAATATCCCTACAGAGGGGCTCGAGCCTACCCTGAAATCAGGGTGAACAGGCCTTAGTTAACCACGCTGGCCTTGTACGTGTTGCTCAACCTTTGAATTACTTCACAGGTGTGTGCAGGTTTCCTCACGATGTTTTCCTTCACTGTTAAAATAAGGTGAATATCGTACAAGACCTAAAAGAAATTAATTAATTAGCTCTTACACGAGGGATTATGGATTTGAAGCTTAGGCACTATCTAATTTTGAAATCACTTGTAAAATATTTCGAAGTTTTCTAACATAAAGAGCGTGTTTTTATGTATACGAATGATTGTATTGCATACATAATCGTCCAATACTTTCGGGTCAAATTGTAAATGATAATCATTCAAGGATTCAAATCGGTCCAGCCATTAACTAAATATAGGTCAGAGTTAAATAAACCATGTACAATAAGAAATTATACGTAAAGGCGTACTAAGGTTTTTGTCAAACTAGTAATAGGGACTTTAGACGCAAAACATTAGTTAATTATTGCAATGCCCATCGTCTCCTCACGCCATTTTCGAAATAACACTCGAACAACATAGGTTCATCGCATTACCAAAGTTCTTCCCGAAAAGCTCCGTAAAAGTTAACCTACTCCGATATTGCCACTTATGTAGGGCAAAAAGTAGGTCATCTCTGTGGAAGCTCTACCGCATAAAGCTGTGCAAAATGCGACGACGCCGATGTCACCAAACGTATCGTTTCAATACTATATTACGATAGGCACTAGTTTCTATAATCCTTTGTAAAACTGTAATAATAATTTATTACTTGTTTTAACATTCCAGCACAAAGAACTTTTGAAACATACTTGACTCGCATTTGGGCGTCTTCGTGTCAAAGACGGGCGAGCCCCGCAGCGTTCTATTCGAATCAGCACAAAGGGTTCATATCGAATGTCAGTAATTGAATTATAATAACATTTTTCTTTACATCGAAGCAGTGATGCGTCATCCGCGAGCTATAATGATTATAAATATAGACAGACTAGATATGGCGCATCTTATGCGGCAAGTCAACTAACAGTTCCGATTAAAAACAAACTCATATTTATATTTATTTCAAGTAATCAATACAAAAGCTTTCGTGCAATGAACTAAACTTGGTTTCCTTTATCGTTTACGTCACAATTGTTATTATGGATCGCTTTGAAACAGTCTATTTTTATCAATAGGTTCACTTTTGATATTTCGAGAGCTTTTGGTTTCAGGCAACTGGTAATATTTTTAGAGATAACATAAAACATTCATTAGCATAAAGAGCAGGATTATTTAGGGTTGTTCGATCACGGCACTATCACATATGATGGCTCAAATTGAAGGACATGGCGAGGGAATAGCAGGATGAAGCTCGAGAGGGTCGCGGGCGCGGTGGGCCGAGGGGGAGGGGGTGCGGCGCACCTCATGATCTCGTGCTCGCGCTGCTCCTCCTGCCGCTGGCGCATCATGACGCCTTCGATGATGGCGCGCTCCTCGGCCGTGAGGTGCGAGAGGTCCGGCATGTCGGCCATGGCGGGCCGGTCGACGGCGACCCGCCCGCCGCGTGCTGCGGAGTGTGCCCGCCGCGCGACGCCCAGCGCGCACTCAGCCCGGAGGTTTATTTAATAATGCCGCGCGGGCCAATGGCGCGCGGTCCTCCTCTGACGTCAGCGCGTTTATTGATTGCCGCCCCCGCCGCCACCCCCCGGCCCCCGCGCTGCTGGCGTGCCGCCGCTGCGTGCGCACACCTCCCACGCTCTACCACACTCCAGTTTCATTATTCCCCTGTAGCCTCCAGACTCCATGCTTGTCTGACTCCTGAAATTACTATGACTTCCCAAAATAGTACTAGCAAGCATCTAGTCGTTCACAAAACTAGTAAAATTTGATTTTAAAACTGCGAGTGAAAATGGTATTAAGTTTTGCTATCGTCATACGACATTCTATTAAATTACCCTTAGGTGCCAGAAATGAGTCCGAAATAGTATTTATTTGCGCTCAGAGAGGTGGAAAAACCGCGAGTTCCCGCTAGTTACAGGTCTAGGTTTTTTTTATTGACCTACGCTTTTTTCGAAATTACAACGAATCAGGCTTCACCGGACTTAAAAATGGAAACTGCCTTTAGTTACAGTTACAGGTCATATAGATTTTTTAAATTTGAATCAAAAACATGTACGGAAATATTACAGAAGTTTGAAAAAAGTTTTCACAAAGCAACTCTTCAAAATCTCACTCAATATTACATCCGGAGATCTTCCGCGAATTGACTAGTATCTTGGGACAAATCTGATAATCTTGAGGAGGCATATAGTAAATCGGGCACAGTATCTGAGTAAAAGTCCCAAAAAACATTATCTTACAACTCTGCAGTCTATAACCCTAATTTGCATCCTTACCGACCTCTTCAACATTGCAAACAGAGCGGATATAAAATATTAGTACATACTTCAATAATCTATAATCTATAATCTATAATAATTTCCCAACTACAAACAACAACAAAAAAAGTTATAATGTTTTACTTCTTAAAGCACCTTGGTGCTACGATAGCTACGCCGTAGCACACTGCAACCGCAACGTAGCTTGTCGTAGCAGTGAAAAAGCATTCGTTTGATTTTAAGAGTAAAGAACAGGCAACATAATATTATCCTATTAGACTTCAACTTTCGGTTGGACATATTTCCTAATTGAAATATATTATAATATCTATATATATCTATATAGGCACAGGGCGTCCCACGGCTATGCCACATGGAGGAAAAGTACCTTAAATATTGTAGGTACGAGTAGAACATTTTACTGAAACAAGACTTTATTTTATTTCTAAAAACTATTAAAACTGCATTCATACATTTTTTAATAATTACATGGTTGAACCGGGAATCGAACCCGCTATACGAGAAAAAAATATCCTGTAGTTTTATCATACCGATCGAAAGGGTTATTTTTTTCAAAATAACATAGTGTCAGAAATAAAAGGAAGACTATGTATTTGTTGCATTGTGGATCGCAGTTGTTTTTGATAAGACGCCGGGAACCAGAAGGCGGCGTCCTTCATACTTTATTACCGGGGTAGTCAATAGCAATCCCTGATCCGTCGTCTAAGAAGTAAATTATTAGAAGTGTTGCCTATTATAATCCCTAATACTCGTCTTTAACGTTAAATGCATAAAATTTGAATTCGGCAGATTAACTAAACATTTATTGGTTTTGTAGCGGCACGAAGTTAAATTCGCCGGGTCCGCTAGTTTAGAATAAAAATGGTTGTAAAATTACAGGACAGGACAAAATTACAAGAGTAATAACTTCTGATCGTTGGATCAAGTGGCTAAGGGCAAAACCTTTTCTCCCACCAAAACGGGAAGGGGCGGCAATTATTATTAGGATCTACGCCTAGGTCTTATTATAGAGTACAAGTACAAGTGTTTTTCAACAAATAATGAATACTTATTATAGAGACTTACGATAGATGTTAAAATGGCAAAACTTAAAAGAAAAACACCTCTGAGCTGACTTTTAGTTATGTATGTAATCCAAACAAAAACGAACAAACGATATACGAAACTGTTGCTCTAAAAATCAATCATAAATCAATGGTTTATATTCACTAGGACATATTAAGTTATTCTATTCCTTGTTCTAATCGCAATCAAGTGGCGGAGGTTCACATTCACTGGGCAAACTGTTCACATGGTCATTATGGAAGAGGGTTTCGTTTCCGTCACCCCATGGATACTTTTTGGTGCGCCTGCGCATAAACTCGTAATCGCGGCACGTTTCTTTCGCTGGTATATCGTTTCCGCACGTACGAATGTACTGAATGATGATCAGCGGAAGCATTACGAATAAGAACAGGTATTTGTATGTTTTGTAGGTGTCGTGGCCGTGGTGGAAGCGCGGGACGCAGGGGTTGAGAGGGATGGGCCCGGGGCGGCAGTCGGCCGGGGGCACGATGCGGCGGCCCGCGCCGGGGACCAGCGGCGGGCACCCGCAGCTCGGCGGCCGCGGCGGGCAGCACATGGAGTAGCCGCGCGTGGTACCGCCATTTAGCGCTCTCAACTTTTGCTGAGCCACCAATCGTAACATTTCCAAACTTCTAAATTTCTTGTACTCACTGAAATTTCACCTCATTACCAAACTTTTAGTAGGCACCTATGACTCTTTTTTTGTTATTTTAATTTCTGTTTGCCATAGGTGTACCTACTCAATTTCCAAGATGTGCCTATTTGACTATTTGACAGTACGTGGCCATCATCGCAGACGTTATTGTGTCAGTGGCATAAGCATTAACAGCCAGTTGTAATTTCAAACCATTTTAAAAGTTTTGATAATTTGAAATTGATGGTGGCAATCGTCGTCTTCGTCGTCGTCGGGTGGAATATTGGAAAAAGAGGGCAAAAGTCCCGCAGACGGCAGAGAGCAGAGCAGAGAGATGGTTTTATTCGACGACGACGTACAATGGAACTCAGTCTTTATGATAAAAATGCTGGATGTCAACATCAAGTTATTCATGTTACAGCGAACGCATAATTATTCGTAAAGCGCTAATCTGTTTGCTGTATTTGATCACACGTATTTTAGCACTTTTATTCTAAGGGATTTCTCCTCTTTCAAGTGTCATGGCTACTGGCTTTCGGCTGCTTCTCCAACCGCCTTAACAGTTTTTCCGTGGGAATGAGGATTTTTTATACCAAGTGTATCTTTGTACCAAGTTTAATCAAAATCGGTGCAGTCGTTTTGGAGCCTATTCAATGCAATCAAACAAATCTTTCCTCTTTATTACCCGATTACGGCGCAGCATAAAGGCGAGCTATGATAATATTAGTAGTAATATTTTTTAACTCGCCACAAAAGAATTTGTAACTGACTAATGTAAATATCCTAAAGTTCAAAATGAATACTTTAAACTTTGAACTAGTATAATGATAAGAGTCATAAATAAGGTGCTTAATAAGCAAAGAGGATGGAAAAACCGCGCTTCGTCATTCCCACCAATTAAATTATTTTTCTCTTTGATTCACACTTCTCTGTGACAAAGGCAAACAAAATTTAAAACTTAATAGTACGGCTTGCTAGCTAAAAAATATAAGGATATCGGTCCCATCTGGCAGAAAGTACGAAACTTGGCATGAATGTAGCTGTCATATATGTGCTTCAATATCGATATGGAAACACTTCGATAAATTATTGTTTCCCCCCTTTCCCCCCCCTTTTATCTCCCTCATTCTGGTTTTTTGAATTTTATACTAAAACAGTACGTCTGAGGAGTTTACTTTTCAGAGATCAAATCATCGTCGATAAATTGCCTACAAAACGATACTACATTTTATAGTGCTAAGATTAATATATTTCTATATACAGCCATCAACGTTTTATGAAATTTTAAAAACAGGCACACTTTTTTCTTCCTTACTTCATTTATAGGAAAACGACAAGAGTGGTGATAAAATGGACTAAAGAAGTCAACTACCTTATACATTAAGCTAAAAAATGACATTTACTTCATAGTCGTAAAGGCATTACTTCTAGAGTTACAGCTCACCGCGTCTGACTCAAGTACTCTTCTTTTTACCTTTTTAGAATACATCTTTCTGTTAACTTTGTTTAGCGTAGATTAGATTCAGATTTTCCAATTAGAAATAAAACAGTCCATGTACTAATCCAGGCCACAGTCTATTTACATGTAAAACTAGCTTTCTGCCCGCGGCTACGCTTGCGTTGTGTTTCGACATTTCCGTATTAATATTTAACTATCCCACTTTTTTCCGTGATTTTAAAGTATCTAACATGTTGACCGAGTATATAAGGTACCACCATGCAAAATTTCATTTCAATCGGTCTAACAGTTTCGGAGATAAGCCCGTAGAATGTACTGCGCCGTATGAGTTACTAAAGTTTTTTAACTATCCCACGGGAACTTTTTAATTTTCTGGGATTAAAAGTATCTAAGATGTTGACCGGGATATAAGGTACCACTATACAAAATTTCATTGAAATCGGTCGAATAGTTTCGGAGATTAGCCCGTACAAACAGACAAACAGAGAAACAAAAATATTAAAAAAAAATCTGGGTATGTACTATATCGCTTCTTACATCCCCTTGAATAGGTTTATAGCATTTTTTTTCTATGTACAGATTTTATAGATTTTTTTTTGTTTTTCTTTGCACGGGCTAATCTCCGAAACTATTCGACCGATTTCAATGAAATTTTGTATAGTGGTACCTTATATCCCCGGTCAACATCTTAGATACTTTTAATCCCAGAAAATTAAAATGTTCCCGTGGGATAGTTAAAAAACTTTAGTAACTCATACGGCGCAGTATATTCTACGGGCTTATCTCCGAAACTATTAGACCGATTGAAACGAAATTTTGCATGGTGGTACCTTATATACTCGGTCAACATGTTGGATACTTTAAAATCACGGAAAAAAGTGGGATAGTTAAAAATTAATACGGAAATGTCGAAACACAACGCAAGCGTAGCCGCGGGCAGAGAGCTAGTTTTACATGTAAATAGACTGTGGCCTGGATTAGTACATGGACTGTTTTATTTCTAATTGGAAAATCTGAATCTAATCTACGCTAAACAAAGTTAACAGAAAGATGTATTCTAAAAAGGTAAAAAGAAGAGTACTTGAGTCAGACGCGGTGAGCTGTAACTCTAGAAGTAATGCCTTTACGACTATGAAGTAAATGTCATTTTTTAGCTTAATGTATAAGGTAGTTGACTTCTTTAGTCCATTTTATCACCACTCTTGTCGTTTTCCTATAAATGAAGTAAGGAAGAAAAAAGTGTGCCTGTTTTTAAAATTTCATAATACGTTGATGGCTGTATATAGAAATATATTAATCTTAGCACTATAAAATGTAGTATCATTTTGTAGGTAATTTATCGACAACTATTTGGTTCTTGAAAAGTAAACTCATCAGTCCTACCGTTTTTGTAGAAAATGAAAAAAACCAAAATGAGGGAGGTAAAATGAGGGAAAAAGGGGGGGGGTAATCATTTCTCAGCGTGTTTCCATATCGACATTGAAGCACATATATAAAAGCTACATGTATGCTAAGTTTCATGCTTTCTGCCAGATGGGACCGTAATTCAGGTTAACAAGCCGTACTATAATGTAAATATCCTAAAGTAAAAAAATTAATACTTTTTTTTTGTTGCTTTGAACTTTGAACTAGTATAATGATAAAAGTTATAGATAAGGTGCTTATTAAGCAAAGATGTTGGAAAAATCGCGCTTCGTCATTCCCACTTTACCTAAGATAAAATATAGCAGAAGAGGTAAATTAATACTGTACTGAATTTTTGGAGATGCTCGAAAGAGCATCGTACATAGAAACATAGAATTATGTATCTGTAACTACGTTCAAAATAGTAATTATATTATTTAATAACTTCAAAGGTGACTGAGGCAAGGCCTTTGCTTCTTATCCAAGCGCCTAGTGTTCGATTCCCGCTAGATATCAACTTGTCTTTTTTCCATATTGATATTATGTAAGTATGTACAGTAGCCAACATATGCGGCTGGACATATTGACCTTGAGAGCGCCGGTATTCCGTAACGGTAGGGGTGAATTTCGTAGTGCGAATGTCCAACCGCTTGTGCTGGCTTCTGTACCTACGCTAATTCGACGGCAAAGTAAAATATCGCTAGTAAAGCTGCACTACTTTTGGAGTTCATCTCACCAAATCTGCATTTTTGATTAAATTAAAAATCAAGGGTTCAGGGTAAGACAGTCGATTAAGAATGGAATTGTGATTCTAAAGAGGGGTACCTAGTTTTACGATTTGATATACACAATATTAAATATTGTGCTTAGCGCTTACTAAGTATAATTAAAATAAGCTTTCGTTTATGTTGCACCTTTGTCTAGTACCTACAGTTACTTATTCCTCTGATCTGAGGATCAATGACATCTTTAGAGAATTTGAGCTTTGGAGAATGATGTGTAGAAAACTAGAGAAAGTTGACCCCTAAACTAAATGTCTCATGTTATTTCCTATATAGGACACGAGACGTTGAAGAGAATAGGTGATTCATGAAACGTGAGTATAAAGTATAACTTCTCTATTTAAATAAATAAATTTATTTTAAATTAACAACGTTATTTCGAAAACCATGTTAGGGGAGAGTTAGATTCCCGCTCAGTGATTATTATAACTTATTTATGATTGCCTTATATCTGATGTCGATCATTCATTATACTACTTAAACTTACATCAAAGAGAAAAATAACTATAATATGCAGGAAGAGTGCCATCTCGCGTATTTTCATGCCAATTGATTTTGAAGCGCTATCTGCCCTGACTTACATTTTATGAACTTTTCTGTCCCTTGTCTTCTGCAAGGATGTTATAAGTACTACGTTTTGGTCTTCTGTCAATAATATTTGCAGCAGATTTTTGATCTCGTAAGCTTTGCATATTACCTGACTGACGAAATGTATAGGCTCTTTGTAGTCTACTTCGCAATCAAGAGATCGTTTCTTATTTTCTCATCGCACACATTCTTCTTCTTTTCGTGTCGATTCGGCACTCATTGAGACGAAGATTTAAATAGATGAATTGATTTTCTAATTTAGTTAATAATACTTTGAAATATTGACCCTTGAAATATTTCAATGCCTACTTGAAATAGAAGGACCCTACAATTTTTACCTAGTTTAAATAAAATTATACCTAGTTATATACGCATTAAAAATGTTATGTCTGACCAATGTAATACGCATTACTAAAAATGTTTTCTGATCCCTGCATGACGTAAGCATTATGTTTTGTTCTCTAGTGAAAAAGTGCAAGTGCAGTAAGTAAGCCACGCTTTTCTATTTCTAATCTAAGAATACTAAGTAATGATGTTTTTTTTTCTTCAGCGAGTCTGAAAGGATTTTCAAGCGTGCTACGGGACGCAGCAGACTTTCATCTAAAATCAATACTTACTTATACTTCAAAACCTTTCAACTGCATACAAAGCTATAAGAACTATCACTGCGACAGCATGTTATGGCGGATTATAAATAAGTCAAGTAATGCTGTTATTTCCACCGTTAATATAAGCATGGGACCCTCGCGAGAATGTTTACAAACTGGCGATATAGACTGGTCCTGGTCGACGATTCTACCTGCACGAATGTTGTTTCATGATAACTCAAAGATAAGAACGGGACAGAAAAGCTGGCTTCCACAATCTAGCGTAACAGCGCTTTGTGAAGCTTTTGAGGAAAAATATTTTTTTTTTATATTCTAAGTCACAGAATAAATATAGTATGTACTAGTACTTACTTCTAAGTATGTGACGATATGATGGGTAGAAAAATACCGCTAAATATGTGTAGTAAAAAATAGTCATGTCGTGATGGTTAGTTTGCCTTACTGCTTGCTTTGCTAAACTAAACATTAAATTTAAATAGTATGACAATTTACTTTACTATAGGCCTAAGCGGTATGATAGTTAAGCACCTGGCCTATTAAAAAGGACGTATAAATATTTTCAAAAATATTTATTTGTATTTACTATCATGGGGTGTTATAGTATTTATTTATATATTTATCAAAAGTTTAACGATTTTAAAATAATTATTTAAATATTTCTGGGAGCTTTAACCTAATTATATATATTTTATAAGCAATGTATCCTCATTATTTGTTAGATACTTTTCTTAATTGATAAAAGATATTTTTATTTATTTTAATATTAATATAATATGTGGCACATCTCCCACACGGCCATCTGACCTCGATGATGGGTTTCAGACAGCTGATATACATATTGTTATTAATAGCTCATATTATTATGTCCCCACCGAGGGACATTACATATCCAGAAAATTTTCATTTATTTTCTCTTTCCGTCCCTATAGGTAGGTACTAGAGATGTCTAGTTGATTGATATGTTGGTCCCTACAGAAATATGTCCAAATATATGTCAATAATGAATATTCAAAGATAGCTTTTTATCTAATATCGTAAATTACTAGTGAACGGTATTATTCTCCACGACGCCTCTTTTGAACGGCCAATTATGAACAGTTAGCTTTGACGTCAAAAAATATTCAAATAAAAACCATTTGATTTTGAAATTGACCTAAAACACCTCTGTCGGGCGGGTAGTACTACTACTATTTTCTTCTGTGCCTCTCATAAACTAGGGTTTGGTACGCGCTCAATCTGGCGTCAGTTCAGTCCATCATTCTGGACTGATGCCAGAATGATGGATGAAAAAATTATAACCGTCAGTCAACCGGTTAGACGATAATTCTCTCGTCATTCTGAGCAGACTGATAGACTGAACTGAAGCCAGGCCTGAGCGTGTAACCCTTGTCTTAGAACTTCATAAAACGTAAAATACAGTGAATAGGTTCAGCGCTGCAGCGGCTTGGACGGCATCGATCTGTCAAGTCATGTGACTTCGCAACGGTGTCCCGTTGCAAGTTCTGTGGTTCTCTCATCGGGTTCTGTGGTCGTGCTCTGACATTACATTACGCTCAACCATGACAACAACACAAACAAACTCAGATCAAAACATAATATTGCAGTAATTTAAAACACAAAACTTTCGTAAACGTTAAAATTACAGTTTTTCCGATTTCCTTTATTTATTGTCATTCTATTCTAAGATATAAATAGGTTAAATTTCGATCACAGGGCGAACGTCAACTAATAAATAACACTGAAACTTTTAATTTCACAATAATTTGTAATAATCTGTACGATGAATCATTGTACATAAGTGATACTGTGAATAATGAACAAGTAAGCAAGTAAGTGATAACTATTTTTAGTAAAACTATCTTACTAAATCACTATTTGTACTTGCAGCAAGAATAGCAAGATTTGCGGCTTAAAAATCAGTCGAGTAGTATTGAAAGCAAATATTCTTTTTATTGATAAGATATGAAAACTTTCAGGATTGGTCAACGCAATAAATTTATCAACAGTAGTGAATAATAAATGATTAACAACATTTGAGTGCGACCTATTGATGCAGTCGTCTGGGGTTATCTGTAAATATTCGACCATTTTTCCTCATTTCACGCGTAAGTAGTGCGTAGTTCTGGCTTTTAGTGGAGGGTATTTATTGTCGCTTTAGCTATTAAAATGGTAGTGGTAAAAAGAACTTGGTGTGTGCTGTGTCGCGTTGTATTGGCAGTATGTGTCGTGTACTCGTAGTGTTGTGGAATGGGTATCAAGGTAGAGGTAGGTACCATTGAGTGAGTCAGAGGAGTATAACATACGCCCGCCACCTCCGCGCACCTCTGCCGCGCCGGCCGCCGCCTGATGACATCATCACCACAATAGAGAAATACCAGCACTGCTCTAGTGTCTGGTATTTGGTATATTGGTATTTCATTCCCGGCACCGGCTGTTTGTTTGCATCGCTCCGTCGAAGTAGCTGCTCGCGTTTCCATACTTTATTCCATAAACTCTTTTTAAAAGTTGATGTAAATTCTAAATAGCTGCTTTATTTCAGTTTCGTTATTCTACCTACTCATCATTGTCGCAGCTTGCATCCCAAGCAAACGAGTACAAGTATCTACCATGGAGACTAAGGACGTTTCTACTAAAATCACAAGTTTTGCTGCTAAGTTCTGTAATGTAAGTTGTTGATTTTTTTGTCTTTTTATGCTGTCCACCCACTAAAAATTGTTTGATAGTCGAATCATGAATGCTAATGAGTTAACTAGTGAGCTGCGATGCCTGCCTAGCACATTGTAGTAAACTTTGTTAAACCGTTTCAGCGTAAAAATGGTTAAAGTGATGATAAAAAGCAACCGTACTTTCGAATTTAAAATGTTAGTAAATAAAATAAATAACTATTTAGATTTAAAACGGGATATATAGGTTAGTATTTTGTTTTTGTGAGTGCCCGATATTTCACAACCGTAAATGTTTCAAAAAGTAAATTACTTAAATAAATATAAATAAGAATATATTTTATTACTAAGTATACCTACTTACATACCCACTCTCAAAATTTATTGAAATTCGAAAATTACTTCTACTTTAGGTAGGTAATAAAATTTATTGGTCTGTTAGATTGATTTTGCTTTGATAATTATATTTTTAAAAATTATAATTATATTATATATATATATAAATAATATTATTAATGATATTATATAATAATGTAATTAATATTAAAATTATAAAGAATATTCCCTATTTACTTTTATGACCTATATAGCAAATAAAAGACAGTACTTAAAAAAAAACTGTTTAAGATTCAAAACTGTTTAAAATTCAAAACCAAACCGTAAACTTTTCTTCAATGTTATAAATATGAAATAGAGTAAAAAATATGTAATTTTTTAGGAGCTGGAAAAAGGCAGGAGCGTGGTGTCCTCGCCCCTCTCCGCGGAGTATCTGCTGGCACTGGTGGCGCTGGGATCCACGGACCCTTCCCACTCCGAACTCCTGACAGCTATTGGCATCTCCGATGATCAGACAGTAAGTAAATTGCACAAGATACACACGGTCCTTCCACCGTCCAAGAAGTTTCAGGGGCCTACAGGAGCTAAGTGGCGCCGCCACCCTTTGAAAAATAATCAATTTAAAAAAAATCTAAAACGGCGAGGAACTAGACGTTGTTCTGTAGGATATATAGAAGCCATTAACTTGATTTATTATATATCGCTAGTAGTTAAAGATGAAACAATTGCGAAAAAATTATTGCCCATTAGATTTTTCAAATATTGATTATTTATCGAGTTATTATTTTTTAAAGGGTGGGGGCGCCAGTTAGCCCCTGTAGGCCCCTTAAGTTATCGTTGCCAGACCTCCTATGTGAAAATCTGATAGAAATGAAGATATTATTTATAAATAATTAGTATAAATAAATAAATAAAAAATAAAATAAATAAATAAAAATAAAAATAAATAAATAAAATTATTCTGAGGTCGAAGGAAACTCTCATGTAGCTGTAGTTTTCAAATGATCACGGTGTATGCGTGCGTATCTGATAATTCACAAACTTTTATTACCAGATCCGGTCGACCTTCTCTTCAGTGTCGGAAAAAATTCGCCAAGTGAAGGGAGTCACGCTAAGTATAGCAAACAGAATATACCTGAAGCAAGGGTCTTATGAGCTGCCGCCGAAACTTCTGGAAGACGCGACCAAAGTGTTCAACGCAGGCATTGAAAAGGTTGAATTCAGAAAATCTGCCGCTGCAGCTAAATTAATTAACTCATGGGTTAGTAACTAACATGGAATCCTAAGTTTAATTTTAGCCGCAGAAAAAATGACATATTTATAGTAAACCGAGGATACAAGCCGAACATTTCGTATTTGGGCTATATTTCCGAAAATAATAAGAAAAAATAGATATTGGTGCCTGAAGGATGATAATACCTACATTGATTTATTTATCTACAAATTTAGAGTGAAAGAACGTTTTTACGCTGCTTATTTTCTGAGCTTTGCTCATTTTCCCAGACCTCTAAAAATTGGAGTATGGGATAGGCGCCTTACCCCCGGGCCGGAGGGTACATCGGGTTTTAAGATGATTGATGTGTTTCTTTATGTGATTGCAATAAAGTGTTACTTCCTAACTTACTGTGATCTCGCACCGCCTTGGCGATGACGCGATGTGACAACTGGGAATCGCGGCGTCTATCCCACTGCGGAGTATATCCTCAGTTTACCATATAACAAATTTTACTTGTTACAGGTTGAAGGTCAGACAAATAGCAAAATCAAGGATCTTTTCTCGCCTGACTCCTTCAGCGATGATACACGGCTAGTTCTAGTAAATGCTCTCTATTTCAAGGTAAAATTTTGGAAATACATAAGTTTTTACTTGTTGGTTAAGAATTGTGTCCATTAACTTTGTAATGTTTTTTAGGGTACTTGGAAGTTGCAGTTCAATCCACATTATACGAAACCACAAGATTTTCATGTAGATACTAAAACGACTATAAAAGTGCCGATGATGTACAGGGAAGCCGACCTCAAATATGGGGAGAGTAGTGCGCTTAATGCTCAGGTACAAATATATTTCAAACGTATTAGTATAAGTATGGATCTAAAGATCTGCCAAGTGATATTAACGTAACTGCTATATACACATCATCTTTAGCTATTATTACTATAAAATGTTTATGATATTTATTCAGAAGTCAAAGGAAAACATTAATAAATAAATAAAAGTCAATGAAAAAAAAACTACGAATAATTACTACTTCTACTTCTACTAGCTACTTATACTACTCTGTCTATAAAGATACTTTAATTTTGCAGTTGCTAGAAATGCATTATGTGGGTGATGAAGCAAGCATGGTGATAATACTTCCGAGGGAGATCGAGGGCCTGGACGAGGTGATGCAGAAGTTGGCTGATGGTCACGATCTCATGGCGGAGCTCCGAGACATGATAAGCGCTAAAGTACAAGTCTCATTGCCCAAGTTCAAAATCGAAACGGAGATCGATCTAAACGCCTTATTGCCGAAGGTTAGTATAACAAGAAAACACATTGTAATGAACCCGTCACTCTGTGTACAATGTTAAAATCATGTTGATCTCTATTCTATAATAGTACTTGTTCGTGTTGATTCGAGTTTGATAACTATAAAAATGACTAATAAAGTGACATCCACACCATAATCAATGTATAAAAAGTCATCGTATAAAAAAGACTTAAATAGGTATAAGTATATTTTTTTGTCTTTCTAGCTTGGCGTAAACGCAATCTTCAGCAAAAGCAACTCTGGTCTGAATAACATGTTGAACCCCCCACAGCCACTTTACGTGTCTAAGGCTGTGCAGAAGGCTTTCATTGAAGTTAATGAGGAGGGCGCTGAAGCCGCAGCTGCGACTGGTAA
>OX419585.1:7588426-7653375 GCA_948473455.1 Teleiodes luculella
ATAAACCCGAAATACGTCCTATAGCCCGCTCTTTCCCGCGTCTTTCGCGGCTTAAAGCTATACCTAGGCCGTGTACGCAGGAATGGTGATGATGATGCGATGCGCTCGCCCTCCTTCGCCGCCCCCGCGGCGCTTCAACTGCGATCATCCGTTCCTCTACGTCCTCACCGGGGCTGACCACAATCCACTATTCATCGGTGTCTTCAGAGGGGATTCAAAGACACCTGTTTGATCCGTCCGTAGATATTTTATAGTTTTAAAACAAATCCTATGCACAGCTAATTTTTAAACACCGTGTTTTAAATATACCTATTATTGTTAAGTATAATTGTTAATAAATATTAATAAAGAGATCTATAGAATATTTACTAATACTAAGAATTTTCAATTTTCGAGTTGCCTGTACTTGTAGAAAAATAATCGATTAGATACCTAATTTAATTACCTTATCTATATATTGTATTCAAAATAATATTCAAGTTACACCCCAAAAAGAATAAGCAAACTAAATTATATTTACTCATGATTTACTCGTATTTAAAAAATTAGGTAGGTGTCATTTATTTTATACTAGCCCGCCTGCGGCTACGCCCGCGTTGATTTTTGACTTTCCCGTGCACAGTTTCCCGTAAGAATGAGATATTTTCCTGCGATAAAAACTATCTAAGATGTTGACCAGGGATATAAGGTACAACCATGCAACATTTTATTTAAATCGGTCCAAGGGTTTCGGAGATTAGCCCCCCGTACAAACAGACAAACAGAGAAAACAAAATTAAAAAAAAAACTGAGTATGTTCTATATCGCTTCTTACATTATTTTTCTATGTACAGACATTCGACCTCTACAGTTTTATTATAAATATAAAACAGACATAAGTACCTATTTTAGTCGTATATAAGACACGACAAGAACGAAAGAAAAAAAGAAAAGCGTCAATACAGTGATTGCTTGACAAGTTTATTGTTTACATATAGGTACTATTAAATCTAAATATTTTTCTTCTCTTGCGTGCGTTGTTTTAAGAATCTTCGTATGGTTCTTAAAAAACATACGTACCTATACAAAATATATCCATGTAGTGCAGCATACATTTTTCCAGTAGTGACAATAACGTACTATATCGTTTACAGCAGCAATAGTGTTGCGGAGAGCGATGATGTATCAAAATGTTTACTTCTCGGCGGACCGGCCTTACTTGGCAATGATCATAGTCGGAGGCGCCACGTTATTCACACTAGCGTATCGGTACCCTACCAACGATGACTACTGCGAATGTCCTTCGCCATAATAATATCACTAGATGAACATCTGCAATGATTTATTTAGGTATATAAATAATGATAGATTGGTATTTTAATTTAAAAAATTTAGTTAATGGTTGTGATGACAATCGATGTAGTTACTGATTTTCTAAATCCTATCTAACCAATACAAAAAAAAAATTTGAACGCGCAAATTATATATTTTGCTTACTTTTTAAAATCCTGCCTCTTTTGATTCTTAAGTTAGCCTCCTACCTCCTTGCTAAAAGTAATTATTTATTACCTATGTATGATTATCTTAATTTAGTAACTAAGACTTAGATATATAAATTGAATATTACTACTACTATTAAGCAATTGTTCTTGTAAAATGAAGTTCTAGTTAAGATATCTAATCAAAAATGAAGTTCTAGTTAAGAAATCAAATAGAAACAGGCACGAAAAAATAAAATTGTAGGTATTAAAAAAGCTAATTCGTCTAATATGTAGTGGATAACTTAAGCAAGTTTATAAATAAACTTCTGTGTTTGATTGTTCTCAGCGGGAGTAGTATTTTTAAGAGCAAACATAGAGGCTGACGTATTTTCTGCTGACAGAGCATTCCTAGCGTTGGTTATTTTGGAAGGCGCTGCGTTATTCCAGCTTGCATACCGATTCCCCTCTGCCGACGACTTCTGCGAATGTCCATAATATGAAAAACTGAAAAACTATCGCAAGTCAGCTTCTAAGTATTAAAATCACTAGTAGAATATAGGTATTATACAACTATTTTGTTAAAATTGTAATGTAATGTGCAGGTGTTTTGGAACAAAATTCTGTAAACCGCATGTATTTTATGAATAAATAAATAAAATAAAATAAATTATAAAAAATGTGTGTTAAGTATAAAATTGCAGTTACTAAATAACTAACTTTATTCTGTTTCTTGCGGATAATATTTATATCTAGGTTTTTTATTTATTTTAAGTTAGTTATAATTTATAAAAAAATTACATTTAGACAAAATTAAAACAGCCATCACCTATTCTGAAACATAAGTAGAGTTTGATTGTGACTTTAGTTATATTTTCTCTACATTATGTAATATTCTGAAATTCAGGAAAAAATGTTACCAACTCATAATTTTAAGACAAAAAGACATACTCGTTCTTTATAAAAGTTGAACAGCCGCTAATAACTTGTGATCCGATCCATAAATCTGATCTTTTACTTTTTTCATATCAACTTTTTATCCGAATCAATATGATTAGTATAAAAACGGAAAAACAAAACTGTCTTATTTTTTTCAAAAGCCGTTTGTTCTAGGTAGTTATAGGAAATAGGCCAGCTTTAATACCAGGCAAAAAACTATTAGTAGTCATAAAACATTCGCCTATCTTTGAGGATCAGTCTATTTTTGCAAAATATTTGATTCATTCTGACATAATGTTAGTGTATATGAGATTTCGCAGCTGTTGCGCAAAATCAAAAACACACACTCACACCCGGTCATTTGTTTACATACTTATTTATTTTATCTTTAGTTTTTTATTTAGTTTCTACTTTTTTTCTACCTGCCAGCCGAAAACCAAAGGCCGAACCAAGATGGCCGTCTGTGACATGTCCCGACGCATTTATTGTTTTTTATTTTATTTTATCGTCCTATTTGGTGCATAGGATAGTATGTGCAACTTTTGACAATTGAGTTTAATGGGCCATTTACACGAGGCCGATCCGTGAGACAATCCAATACGCCAGCAAATTCGAAATCGTTCTATTTCATTGGATTGGCTTCGTCCGACAATCCAATGCATTGACCTGGCCCTATTTTAACGAAGCCAATATTGGCCTGGCTTACTGGATTGCCTCGTCTATTGGCCTCGTGTAAATGGGCCATTACACTTATTACGCAGGTATGTCGCTGGTACCACTTATGGACGACTCAGAATCGTTTTACGTCGATCGCCCAGTTTTGTGTGTAATCTTCGTGCGTGGAAATATATTCTTCGCTACTATCTATCGCGGTATCGCTCTCAAATAGGTCAGTTGCTTTTTATACACCGATTTGTAGTTTTCAATTGTTTATTCTAGTAAAATTCACTACCTACCTATACCTATGTATAAAAGACTCCTCTTTGGTGGCAATCATGTAAAAGCTGTAGGTTTATTTATTTAGCGTTTATTTATAATTAAATCTAAGTATTATTTACAATGTTTCCTTAGATATGAATATAAAAATTCAAAACTAAATAAATTTATTTCAAGTGCAACTGACTGCAATTAACTGATTATTAGTAACTGAAAAAGTTGCTAAAAGCAATTCTATACTTAAACCTAAAACTATTTGATCGCTAACCTTTAGTTAGAATCATGGTAGTAGCAAGGTAGTTTTTTATTAACTAGAAATGATACTTATTTGGTACGTAAGTAGTTAGACAAGTGTTTGTATCTTAGTACCTACCTACTTTAGATTAGATATGCCTTGGGCTCAAACAGCAAATTTTATACGATAGTCTAAAACAACCAATATCTAGATAGAAACAGGCATTAATTAATTTATACATAGTACATACTATTTGTAGGCAGTACTTCAAGCAGGTTTATAAACCTAATATTGCTACCTAATATTTGATAAGGTTTAGTAACGCAATCTTATCCTCATGGAAATATAGGTATGATAAACTAATTTCCTAGCCTATAATGAGAGTGAACATTATACTTACTGTGATATCCACAATCAACATAATAATCCCAACTCATATACCCAGAAAAAATCAAACCTTTCCTCTTTATAATATTGGTCTATACCATATAATTTTTAATTTTCAAACTTTTTAAATTTTTATCCTAATTTTTCATTACAATTTTTATTATCGACATCTTGACCGCTAAAGAGCGTCGAATAATCGCATGTGTGAGTGAGATGATACATCAGTAATTGATGTGGACCCGCGAGTTTTAATTATGAAGCAATAGCATTAACTACTACGCCACCTTAAAGAAAAAACAAAATAATACAATTTTTTTCAGCTTTTGTAGTTGTTCGCCGTTGCCTAGACCTCTCTCAAGTGGCTGTTCCAAGATTCATGGTAGATCGACCATACTTAGCAATAATTAAAGTGGACAAGACGTTATACTGTTTACATATCGGCATTGAAGTTATAACAAAATCATGTTTTTTAATATGTAACTTATTTATAAAAACTATTTTAATATTGTATACAATTTACTTTTAATAGAATAGAACAGAATATACTTTATCGCCCACATAAATACAGCAATAGAATTATTTTAACGACTTCAAAATATGTTCTTTCTCATTTCTATACGTAGGTGTATGCATGAGATATACTTATATTGTTGAAACTACAAAATATTCACAATGATGACCTATTAACTTTTAAACAAAATACCTATACAAAATTTAGTGAAATATATTTATGTAGTTTGTATGTAAGTTTGTCCGCGCATATCTAGTTGAGTTTTAATCATTTATTTTCAAGGTTCCGTACTTCAAAATGCAAAATATATTTTTATTTATAACTGGATTAGGGTAAAGCCAAAGATATTCACAGTAGTAATCGGGCGCTGGGCAAAGTAAAGGTCCATTAATATAGGTATTTAATATTGGGGACAAAATTGTTGTGTGGAGTAGAGCGTTGAAGCATTTTATACACAAAAATCCTCACAACGAAACACGATTTGGACAGAATTCTATGCAATGAGTACTTCTTTGTGTCATTAATTCATTAATTTATTAGATGACTGATTGTATGTACAATATCATTAGCGGCTGATTTGTAAATTGTATGCTTATTGTGGCACGTATAAATATTTGTTGCACGCTTTTGTCATCCTGTGGTCGGAGTCCAGTGATTGTTTGGTATTGGCAAGTACATTTGAAATTTTCTACTGATTTTTGTAATAAATTTGTTTCACTGTCTCCTATATTAGAAAAAGCTTAGAAAAAAAAAATCTCAACTGCGTCTTTAACAAATTAAACAAGTATCGTATTGGTCATACTATATAGGTACATAGTATAAAGTAGGTAGTAGTAGGTGTAGGTTTGGCAAATTTGTATGTAAATATGTAATTTTTTGTGAAATTCAGACTTTGTGTAAATGTGAAAAAAATGATAATATATCTTCCATAGTAGAAAATGTTTGGAAGTTTCATGATAGGTACCTATGAATTTGAAAACCATCCTAAAGTTCAACCTTAATCTGTAAAATTTAAAAGTAGTCCCTCATCTGTTAGGTTCTCTTTTGTACAGAGCCCATTGATCTATAGTCTCTCAGTGGTAAAACACTCGCGTCATATTACGGAGGTTCCGGGTTCGATTCCCGGGGGGCACTTGTTGGAGACTTTCCCCAGCAGGCTGTATCACCTGATAGTCCGAAAACAAAGATGATTTCGTGCTTCGGAACCTCTAGTCTCACAAGTCGATGGTTTGGATGGTGGTTTTAAAGGTAAACCACTTTTCAGTCGAACCAAAAAATCTGGTCACCGGACAAAATCACAGAACTAGTTTTGAGGCTTCGGACGGCACGTAAAGCCGTCGGTACCAGCTACTATCTACGAATGTAGTCGGTACACGCGAGCCAAAGCGTAACCTCGAATCCCACACGACAAGCGGTCCCGCTACGGGTACGGACATGCATCAATTGCTTCAGAAAAAGCCCAATACACACGTAGCTATAATCTATATTAATATGCCCAGCTCTAACATATTACATCTCGCACCACACACCGTAGCTGTATTGAAATATATATTTTCACCCTTACTGCGTCCGCTTACGGAATACCTATAATATGTCGAGATTTATATTAATATACCGAGATTTATATTAATATGCCTTGCTATATCGGTCGACATATTTTGGTGACGTCACAACAAGCGACCGATATAGCACGGCATATTAATATAAATCTCGACATATTATAGGTATTCCGTAAGTGGACGCAGTAAGGGTGAAAATATATATTTCAATATAGCTACCGTGTGAGGTGGCGAGATGTAATATAAGTTAGAGCTGGGCATATTAATATAGATTATAGCTACGTGTGTATTGGGCTTAATTGTTCGTACTCATCAGCCACACTAATCAATTATTTTCCAGCGATCAGCGTCGCCATGACTTGCGCGATGGTAGACTTCGGGCCTCCTCCGAAGCAGTTCCGCGCCAACCGGCCTTACTTGGTCGCCGTCATCGTCAATCGAGCACCGCATTTCCTCGCCAAATACCACGGAACCATCGATAAATAAACCAGTTATCATAATGCTGCTACATGTGATCGATCATAATGCTGCTACATGTGTGGTATTTTTTTATAAACATTTTTATTTTTATTAAATAATTTTTAACATAAAAATCCTTGAAATTATTACTTTATTATCACCTTTCTTCTGATCTTCTTTGAGAATCTTCATAGTTATTAATTGCTATCAATCCAGTGCCTGTTTCATCTGCTTACCAAACCTCCAACTCAATTCTGTGCTTTTAGCGTGAAAGCAGAACAGACACTGACTACATGCATACTTTTGCAGGGTTTGTAGAAGAGAAGTGGCATTTTCCAACCTCTTTGGTTTATAGGGCCGAGCGTCGCCTTTGGAATACATAGTTAGTGGTTTCGATTGACGCAGCGATAGGCGAATTAGTATAAAGTCTAACGCCATTTTTTTTAGTTGACCTTTGCTTGTGTGTGTCGGTGTCGAAAAAGTACGACGACGACGTATCAAATTTCACCGAACTGTATCGCCATGCGATAAGAAAAAAACCCTTTGCGCGACTAATGTCCAAAATACTGTAACAATCCTACCCTATCCTAAAGCACCGACCCTAGGTCTTCCCGGACCAAATTCTACCTAACTAACCTAATGCACCAAATTGAAACGTTTCCCTAGCTTAACGCACTAAAATATACTGAGCAGATTTTGATAGAAAATTAAATAACTAACTGAATTGTGAATCCTGTAAAAAATAATCCTAGTTTAACTGTAACAAATTGTAACCACCCCGGCAATGGTTAAAATGTATGGATATTGGTAAGTATAAAAGTAAATAAGTAAAAATGTGATAAGTAAGTGATAATATGGCCAGTGATTCGTCAAGTGATAGGACTCTACGTTGTGTGTGAAGCAACCCAGAATAATGTGAGAGCTATTACCAGATAAGAACTCTAAATAGGTACTATACGACTAACTTGAACGCTTGAAAAATACAGTAAAACAAGAGACATCATAGATGGTAAGTATGTAAACTTTTATGTAAATCTTAGGTTTGAATTTAATATTATAACTTCAGTCAAGACCCCAAATAACTAGTGAAGATGCTATTACTTTATTTTAATGCAAAATAACCTTTCAGTATAACTTTATCAAGAATAAAGTAGGTATTCTATAAGAAGCAAAAGTTTATAAGTAACCCGAATGAATGTAGTATGTATAGCATAATGAAAAGAGACATATTTACTTAATAAATTCATAGAAATACAGCTAGGTAATAATTTATTTATAGTAAAATAGAAGTAGAAGTAGAGTTTCAGAACGAAGCTGATTTATGAACGAAATGTAAAATGTCATTCTGAGACTTCTTGGAACGAACCTTTAATGGGCATTCATTTGTACTCGATTAAATTCGTAAATAAAACATTAGAGAGCTTACAAAGTCTTTAAATAATATACTCGGCCGCCGCCAACATTGGCGCCGCGGATGAAAAATCAAGATAAACAGGGAAATATCCAAGGATGGCCCTGGCAGCTTTGGCTGAGCCGAATTGTATGGCGGGTGGTACCTTTCAACCATATACAGAACCACACACCGTGGGGGAAAGGTGGAGATCGTGGATAAGGAATTTCAACTACTATATTGATGGAATAGTAGGCCTATCACCACGTCAAAAAGTAGCACGACTACTACATCAAGCAGGTCCGCAAGTACAGGAAATATACGACAGCTTGCAGGAGCCAAGTGATACATTTGAAACAATTGTAGAAAAACTGACAAATTACTTCATCCCCGCGATAAATGTGGCGTATGAACGACAAAACTTCAGAGCGCTATCTATGGAATCTGGTGAAAAGGTGGACCAGTTCGTACTGCGACTCAGAAAGGCAGGGAAATATTGCCAATTTGATAAACTAGAAGAGGTGATCAGAGATCAGTTAATTGAGAAATGTGTACATGAAGAATTGAAAAGAAAACTTCTGAGAAAAGGTGGAGAGCTGACCCTGGCAAAGGCACAGGAGATAGCAAGGATATATGAGCTGGAAAAAGTTGAAAATACTGTAAAACAGGAAGTAATAAATAATGAAGAAAATGTAAACAGTGTAAACTTAAAATGCTTTAGATGCGGTAGTACAGGACATCTAGCTAAGAGCAGTTCATGCCCAGCACTTCAAACAGTTTGCAAGAGATGCAATATAAAAGGACATTTTAAAAGATATTGTAAAACTAAGTTAAATGAAAAGTTTGACAGAAAAGAGCAAAAGAAAAAGAAGAAAAGAGTGGTTAAATATGTCTTGCAACAAGAGGACTCCTCAGATTGTGAAGAGAGTGAAGATTCGGACAGTAATCAAAGTGTAGATGATGTTCAATCAGTTTTTAACATACAAAGTATGAACAATAAGTGCGTAATAAAACTAAATGGTGAACTATGCGAATTTTTAATTGACTCAGGTGCGGCAGTGAACATAATTGACAAATATACCTATAGACAACTGCGGAGCAAAGGCTTGAACATTCAACTAACTAAGTGTTGTAACAAATATAGCACCTATGGTGGGGCAGAGTTGCAAAATTTGGGTGAATTTAAGTGTACACTGCACTGCCCTGATACTGACATAATAGGTGAAAATGAAACCGTACTAGTGTTCAATGGAAGAGGACCAGCTCTCTTATCCAAGAAGACATCTGAGAGACTGAAGCTACTTAGAGTTGGCCCACTTATATTATCTATTGGGAAAAAAGACATTCTTACTAATTACAAGGATTTATTTGAAGGAATTGGAAAGCTAAAAAACTTCAAATTGAAAATACACTTAGATCCGAATGTTCCCTTGGTGGCACAACCATTGCGCAGAGTACCTTTTAATATGAGAGAAATAGAAAACAAACTTATCAAGGCACTACTTGAAAATGACATAATTGAACCAGTCTCGGGCCCTACCCCATGTGTTTCTCCTTCTCACATTGTAAGGAAAAGGGCACCAGGAGAGTATAGACTCGTTGTCGACATGAGACGTGCTAATGAAGCCGTGATGAGAGAAAGAGTCCCATTACCAACTTTCGAAGAGCTACTAGCAGATCTTAATGGATGCAAATACTTTTCTGCTCTTGACATCAAGTGGGGTTTTCATCAAGTAGAGCTTCACGAGGACTCAAGGAAAATTACTGTATTCAGCTGCAGTTCTGGATTGTACCAATACAAGAGACTCTTCTTTGGTATTCGTTGTGCTCCAGAAGTGTTTCAGCGGATTGTGGCTCAATTGTTTACTGGCATAGATGGTGTAGCCAATTCACAAGATGACATTATAATAGGAGGAAGAACTAAGGAAGAACATGACGATCGACTGGTGAAGGTATTGAATCGACTACGAGAAAATGGCATAACACTGAATAAGAACAAGTGCGTCTTTGGTGTTCAAGAAATGACATTCCTTGGCCATCACCTGTCGGCTGATGGTATCAAGCCAACACGTTCAAGTCGAGAAGTTATTCAAGAATTCAGAGCCCCTTTGAACAAGGAAGAAGTCAGAAGCTTCTTGGGTTTAGTGAACTTCTCCGCTCGGTTCATACCTGACTTCAGTACAATCACAGAACCGTTGCGCAAATTAACTAAGAAGGATGTTGACTTTAAATGGGACCAGGAGCAACAACAGGCATTTGCACAGCTTAAGGACTTAATTGTGACTGCACCTGCTTTGGGATTTTATGACAAACAAGCAGAAACATTTCTTATAACTGATGCCAGCCCAGTTGGTATCGCAGCAGTACTTGTTCAGTACCAAAATATACAAAACCAGGTACAACCTGTTGTCATAAAGTATACCAGCAAAGCCTTAACTGACACGGAGAAGAGATACTCACAAACAGAAAAGGAGGCACTAGCAATAGTATGGGCTTGTGAGAATTTATACATGTACCTCATGGGAAGACAATTTAATATTGTGTCAGACCACAAGCCATTAGAAGCTATTTATTCCCAAAAGTCAAAGACACCCAGTGCTAGAATCCAGAGATGGGTATTAAGACTTCAACCTTTTAACTTCAAGGTCATCTTCAAACCAGGGAAGAATAACATCGCTGACCCATTGTCCAGACTACTGAATTCCAAACTTGTATCGCCTGAGCACAAACAGGACATAGAAGACAGCGATTTGATAAATAACATTTGCGGAAACATTGAAGCAGTTACCATAGATTCTGTTAAAGAAGAAACATCTAAGGACGACCATCTCACAAGTCTAAAAGAGGCATTACGAGAAGATAAATGGCCTAAAGAACTAAAACGCTATGAGATTATAAAGGCAGAACTGTGTGAAGTAGATGGTGTTATTGTCAGAGGATCAAGGCTAGTCATACCTAAAAGCCTAGTGACTAAAATACTGGATATTGGGCATGAAGGACACATCTCTATTCAAGGGATGAAAGCTAAGCTCAGACGCAGTGTCTGGTGGATGAGCATGGACAAAGATATTGAATATTGGGTAGACACCTGTGAAGGCTGTAGACTCGTGAGGAAACAGACACCTCCTGAACCAGTTGTACCAACTGATTTACCATCTAGAGTGTGGGAAGTAGTAGCCATTGACTATCTGGGACCCCTACCTTCAGGACATTACCTGTTACTGATTATTGATTACTACAGCCGCTACTATGAGGTAGAAATACTAAAGGGTCCAACAGCAGAGAACACTATTAAAGCACTCAAAGTTATTATTGCCAGAGAAGGAGTAATGGATACATTGGTGTGTGACAATGGACCGGCTTTTAGAGATGCAAGGTTTAAGCAATTTCTGGACTGTCATGGCATCAAACTTAGGCATACAACACCTTTATGGCCTCAGGCCAATGGAGAAGTCGAGAGGCAAAATAGAAGCATCTTGAGGAGATTGCGTTTAGCCCAGGCACAAAACAAAGACTGGAAAGAGGAGCTTTTGACTTACCTCACTGCATACCGCACAACTCCGCATACCACCACAGGAGTCCCACCTGGAGATCTTTTCAGAGGACGGAAAATACGCACAAAATTACCAGAAATTGACCTTCAAGAGAAAAACCCAGATGAAGAGTTAAGAGATAGAGATAGATTGAAAAAACAGTTAAGTAAAGAGTATACCGACAAGAAAAGGCACGCTGAGACCGTGGACTTGAATCCAGGAGACAAAGTTCTGGTCAGACAACCAAAACTGAATAAACTGACGACGCCTTTCTCTCCAGAGGAACACAGAGTTTTATGGAAAAAGGGCAACTCTGTTGTGGCAGAATCTCCTGATGGGAGAATTATTAGGAGAAACTCTTCACATTTTCAAAAAATAAAGCATAGAGACTTTTCAAGGCTAGGACAGGCAAAGGAAAGAAAGAGAGATAGTGAAGTAGAAAGGAGGGATAACATACTGGATTTGACGGAACCACCTGATTTGACACCAACACCGGATATGACTGAACATAAAAATGAAACATCGGAAGGGACTGAAAGGCAGAGAAGACCAAAGTGTACTCCTGTCAAGTACAAGGATTTTGTAATGGGGTTGATTTTGGAGTGTATCAATAGTTAGGTTAGAAAATGAAAGAAAAGTTTAAATTTTCAAATAACATCTTTATTATAATTCTATTTGTTAATTACCAATGATATTTGTCTAATGGTACATAACTATGTTGTAACTAACTGTTTTGTTTGCTGTGTATTAGACGTATTGATTTTAAAGTTGAACAGTCTCTGTTACGTAGTCATTGAAAATTAATCATGTGGCTTTTGTTTTCTTAAGGAAAAAAGAGACTGTAGAGTTTCAGAACGAAGCTGATTTATGAACGAAATGTAAAATGTCATTCTGAGACTTCTTGGAACGAACCTTTAATGGGCATTCATTTGTACTCGATTAAATTCGTAAATAAAACATTAGAGAGCTTACAAAGTCTTTAAATAATATACTCGGCCGCCGCCAACAGTAGTTAAATCTCAATATTGTAACTCTAATTCTACTAAGAAAACAATATGACAAATTTTGCAATATTTACAAGAAGAATTTAGGGTATATTATTTGTTAATTATGTGGTTAATGACCTAAAGAATGTACTTATATTTGCTATTTGCTTTCTAATGATTTAGGTAAGTAAGGTAGATTGAGAAAATTATGACAAAGGAAATGAAAACTGAACTAAGTTATAGAAAGAATAAATAATGAATTTACTTGAATTTATGGACTATTTTATGGAGTATGTATGATAATAGGTGATTATAGAAATACCTAGCTGTTGGATTTCCCTTTTAGGCAAGCAAGAACACAAAATAAAGGTAGGTAGGAAATATGAAAAAATATTAATCATACCCGGCGTCCGGTGTACTTAGGCCTGGCTGCTCCTCTGCTACCCTGGTGATGCGCCATCAGGTCTCCTACTTTGTCTATACTACTCAAGTATATTGTACCACCTGTAAATTTAAGAGGAGTATGATTTCGGTGTTTCCACATATATACGGGAGCTGTGAAAGGATAGGAAAGGTTAAAATAGGAGAATAGGTTCATTAAATTATAAAAATTATACCGAAATAGTAGGTCACTGATCTTGAGTGCACTCAGTCTTCATGACCTGTGAAAATACACATTTTGTAAAGCAGATCATAGAAAATAGAGAGAGAGAGGATATTTGGAGAAATATATACATAAATAGATAGAATAAATAGGTATTTGGAAGAAAATTATTATAGGTAGGTAATCGTGTCACACCAAAATCCACTTAGTACTTAGTACTACTTAGTACTTAGCTTTCAATTTTTGTAGAATCCCGAAGACGAAGACTGCAACCACCGACTCGACGATTCACCTGCACTTTATGTACTAAACTATTTTTCTACATTTTTCTAAATTTAAATTTACTTTTTCAAACTTTTTAACAAGAACGCGTTGTTTCTCGGAGTCTTCAAAATTCAAAATGGACGAATTACTTTGTAGTTCGTTGCTTGCCCACCAGGTAAAACGAACATGATACATAATAAACTACTTAGAGATTAATAATAGAATTACATGAAAAAAATTAAATAATTTCGGAATTATTTTATAAAATATTTTTGTCTTATTTAATGTCTATTTACTATAAAATATAACTAATTTGTTACTTCCTGTTCAAAACTAGACTTGCGAATATTTGTATGACAGCAAGCGCCATCTACCGTCAAATTGATGAAGCTATTTCTAAACTAGCGAAAGATTTACTTTTTTCTTTTTTTTTTATGGCACTAGAAAAGGCTAACTTTTCCCTACAGATATTCAACTTTTCTTTGGGAAATTGAATGCACGGGGCAGGCCAAGCAAGCCTGTCTCGGTACATCCAACCCCCTTGAAAATGATAAAGTGAATGAATGAATAAATGAATGAATCGAGTCATTTTCAACCCCAAGTTAAGATTTTCAATTTCACAAAAATTTACCCTTTTATATATTCTAATATTACAGTATTTAATTTGAGAATAGTGATTAAAAGAAATATCAAAGGTAAAGAAAAGTTATCATAAAGATTATTTAGAATCAGAGACTTTGTGAAGTTTGAGAAAGTAAACGAACCTCAAACACACTCAACTAGATCACAATTAGCTTATTTCGTTATGTTGCAGATTTCAACCAATAGAAAAAATTAAATAATAATAACACTTTTTGTTAAGTTGGCAAAAATACTTAAATTATGAATGCATTATTTCCGAATCAAATATCTGAATAAAATGTTAAATTTTAAACAAGACTAATCAATCATTTAAATTATACAATTAACTGGTTCAATTTCCTTGAACTGAATTAATTCTAAGCTTTGTCTGAACTGACAAACAAGTAAGATGACGCAGGTGACGCTACATGAACATTCCCCGTCAAGCCGGCTTTATCACTTCACAAGAATCTCTTACTCTAACAGACTCTAATTTTACTCTATATGACAGAGATTCACTCTGGATCCACTCATAATACTCTACTTAGGAATAGGAAAAGATACTATGTTTTAATTATACTTCCAACTAAGAAATATGTGATATAAAAGTCAGTTTTCAAAAGAATTATTTCCATTATTATAGACCATTCACTCCTGTTTGGTAGGTATGTTGGTTTATCTTATCTGCCAGAGAGTTTACCAAAATCAATTTGATCTAATATCAAAGTGACTAGAATTCACAAAATAAGACTGAACTTTGTTTACTGAAAGTGACTTTCTTAGATTGTCCTACCCTCTTTACTCTGTAAATCAATCATGTTTCTAAATAGAATAATTTGATTTAAATGCTTTAACCAGAATGTAAAACTACCTTAGCAATTCCGCACTGATTCAAGTAGCTATTCCAATCCTCACGGTATGGAAATTAGTCTACAGGACTGCTTTTAGCTTATCCAAACCAGAACTGAACTCAACAATAGTAGGTTTATTGATTTTAAGATATCTTAAGAAACATGTCTGAATTTTACAAATCAAGGCAATAGGCAAGATGGTTCCTTTGACCTAGATGTTAGGTATTTTCACAAAATTATGATTTGATAAAATAGTATCCACTTCATTTAATTTTCAAAGAATTTAGCTAAATAATGGGCAAAATTACTTCAAAGGAGTTAATATAGTGCTATAATAAAGGAAAATGTAATAGTTATGTTAAAGATTTAATGTGGAACTTAAGAAGGAATACGAGCCCCAATGCACGCCCGTCTTCCGTCATACTCAACCAGAATAAAAATCGCTTATTTTATTGTATTGTTACGAATTTTATCCAATGAATAATATAACAACTTTCTTTGTTAAGTAGGTGAGGTATCTACCTTATAAGATTTTACTAGATTACTTCAGTAAGATAGTACAAACTATTCAGACTAAATTTTATCTAGGAAGATCAATATTCTATCGTGAAAGTTACTAAGTTAATTATACTTGTCCGGACAAGCAAAACAAGTGAAGTTACAAGTATGTTCCCCCAGCACGCAACTCAGCTGGCTTCTCATCTCCACAAGTTTGCCTTTACAAGAGACTCTAATTTTACAACTCATCCCAGATTTAGGTACTGTGAGAAAAACTAATAAACTTGTAAGCTCCATTAATTGTAGCACTTCCTAAAATGATTTATGAAATGTTTTCAATTACTTCGTACAAACATAAGGTTTAGGTATTTTTAACTAGGTAAATATTACTTTTACATATTAAAAGAAAATAAGATTGATTCCTATTTTTCTCCAGCCCAACAAACTCAATGTAGAATTTATAAAATGCAAATACTCGTAAATATTATTTTGCCTTTAATTAAAGAGCTTCTGTTTTCTGAAATGATTAATGCAGAAATTCCAATCCACATGGTATGGAAATTATTCTACAGGACTGCTTTTTGCTCATCCAAATCACACCAGATCACCAACCATTATTTTTGGCACAAAACTCTCTATATTATTTTTAAAGTAAGTAAGTTGTGTAGAATTGAGCCTGTTTAGCCAAATCAAACAATAATCAATCATTATTCTTGAATTGAACTTGATAGTTTCTACTTCAAATTTTTATAATGAACAATACAAAATAGGCTATTTCTATTTTTGTTGAAATTAAATGGGTCCTCTGTTTTAAGAGTAAGTAAGCAACACTGTATTGCAACACAGAATTATCCTTTTGATCTTTAAACTATTATATTGTAAGGTAGGTACATGAGAAAAGCTTTTTTTTCCATAATATTAACAAAATACTAACTCTCCAGTTAAATTAAAATGTGTTTTGTGTGTGTGTGTAAAATGATCAAACACAAATTGAGTTCCAGAGTCTGGATCTAGATTCAAGATCATTGACCAACTGTCACGATGAACTGAGGAATCCACCAAGCTAAGAGTTTACACCATAATAAAGGTATTTGGTTGTGAGCCAAAAAGACTAGAAGAGTCCTACATAGATTAAAATACAACCAATACTCTTTTATATTCTGATTTGTAGAAGTATTTCAACTAAGTATCCATTTTATAATGCAAACATCTCTGCGCTAAGAGCAGATAAATAGTTATGATGAGCCATGAAGATCTCACTCAAAACCATTTCCAAACTCCTTCTTTCTTCAAGTTGGCTGATTTCATGTTAATACTATACCCAAGGAATAGGAAGAATTAAACTTTTTATACATGGTAATTTTTTTTCTTGCAAATACAATATTTAGGTAAGTAGTATAATATTACTCCATTTATTACTTTACTTTGGCCCAATTTCATATGGTCACAAAATTATTAGAAGTCTGATAACTACTATATGTCTGTATAAGGTAAACTAAAAGACTATAACATTTAGTTACATAAAAGAAGGTCGTTACATACATACACATACATAAAGTCACGCCTCGTTCCCGGAGGGGTAGGCAGAGACCACTTCCTTCCAAAGATTGTTACACCTTTTTTAATTCAATTCCAAATTTAACTTTAATTTTCTTTCGTAAATTAACATGAAGTTAGACGTCTTCGTAGCTTAGCCGGTAGTACGGCTGCCTACGAAGTACAAGGACGCGGGTTCGAATGCCGCCCAGAACAAACATTCGTGTGATAGGCAACTGTGTTTGCCCTGTGTTTGGACGTTGCTCGTTTACATATGTACGTATATCAGCCGTCCGACACTTATAGTACAGACTCTTTCTAGTTTGAGGTCAGATAGCCAGGTGTGAGATGTCCCAAATATTTTATTTACTTAAGTTTATTTCTTCCTTCTCAACTCAAGATTATAGTATAGTGTGGGGAAGGCCAGCCGAACAGCGGGTGCTCTGCGTGTAGAGTATATAGAGTTTTATGAGGCATCAGTATTAGCACTGTATGACTTTCTGTCTTAACCTAACTCCAAATCCTCATAGAAACTCTCTTTTGAAAGGTGTAGTGTTTTAACACGGAAAAGTTAGTATTTCAGTCCAACAAATAGGAACCTTTAACAGAACCAGAGCCCTCTAACTCATCGCAAAATATAACTTGTCATGCTATAAAAAAATATTTAAAATAAATAAATATATATACTCATTTATAAAATAAATAAACTCGAAGATAAAAATACAATTTTGCATTCAAACCGCCCTTATTTCCACACACATTCCTTTTCTTTTCATTCTTCCTCATTCTCTTTTTCACGCAACTCAAGTTCCGTTAAAAATCTCTTCTACTTTTTTAGGACTTATTGATTTAAAATGATAGTCATTGAACCACAATTTTTTGATGAAGAAACTATTTTTCATATTTCACAGTGTATAAATGATAAATTTAGCAAAGAACATTACGAGGACCCAACCTCAACATACCTACTAATGCAAATTTAACAAAAATATTATTATTTAATTTAGTACAAAAAAATATCAAAACAAAACTTTTATGGGTTTTGAAAGTCATTAAGTTCGAAACAGAGCTTACTCGTCTACATGTTTATCTCAATATCAAATCGCATCATTTGAATTTCCATGATAAAAATCACATAAGTCAGATAATTTAATGTTTTTTTTTGACAAAAGCTAAAATAAACAACCCTTATTTTATTATTTCTTAAAATAGGTCTCAATTATTTAAACCATCATTGAATTTATTTTTAACTGTTTTTTTTTTCATATGAATAAAGTCAAAGAAAAGTTTTATGTCATTTCAAAGAACACTATCTCTATCTCATTTCTTTTTCGTAAAATGGAATAATCTCATTCTAAAGTAGTTCACAAAACTATCCGTTATCAGCTAATATCATCCTCACCGTGGCGTACCTACTACGCGACTACCCTGAATAAAACTATTTTATTTCTCCCAACCCCCAGTTTAATAAACCGCTAAAATGTTAAAGCGTTGCATACTTAACAAAACTTTCTTTAGATAATACTATAATATTAGTAAAACTAAAAGTCCATCTCTTTCTATGAGATATTATTCGAAATTAATTCAATATGTAATAATATAAACTATTTTTTATTTAAACTCAACAACCCCCCAATTAATCAACCTTACAAATCCTTTTTGATTCTCTTAGTAAAATACGAATGCGTATACGCACATTTAATTTTATGTCTACCTACTGAAACAGAACCACAATGAAAATTATTGAATTCATATAATATGATCAACCCCCCGTTATGATGACTCAAAAAGGGTTAAAATTTGTTTTAACCAAATCATTTTTATTTCCGCTTTAGAAAATATCTACCCACAATAGATTCTAACCCACCAGCAATAGCTCTCACATCGTCTCCATTTTACGGCAACAAATTGTGACTAATCGGTACAATAGTACTATCATAGTCACTCAACCCCCCTTTTAATATTAGTTAAACTTAAAATTGTATAATCTGTACATACAAAAATATTATCATTATTATTACTTATTCATTTATTATTTTTTTAAAGTTTCTTTCTCAACTTACCTACACGGTTTTTAAATGTAAAACTTGACTCTAGCACAAGGAAGACACAAAGTTGACTAGTGCCATCAACGTATAAATAAAATAAACAAAAGAATAACTAATGCATAATCACAAGCATAAGCCAACGTCTAGGCGGTACGCGATAAACTCTTTTCATTATATGAATAATGTTCTCCTTTTTTTTTTTTTTTTTTTTTTTTTTACTGGTTTCGTTCATTTACTTTATCAAACAATAAAATTTATGGAAAATAATATTTGGAAAATAACATATGATCAGGCCGTACGACTCGGTATTATTGCCTTTCCCATGCCTTTCTCTTTCTCTTTAAGAAAAATATTGAAAAACATCAACATCAACAAAGTTAAAAAGTTACTAATTTTATTTGTTTATATAAAAGGTTTGCAGGATTATAGAAGGTGAGTTTACATAAATAATACAAATTAAATTGATCTACGTACTATTAAGAAAACATTGTGTCAAAGTTTAGTTTTAACCTAAAAATGTTTTCATTGGAAAACTTCAATGAATCTACAAAGAAATTTCAAGTAAAAACCTTTTGTTTCACTTGTTTTAGCTATAAACTGAAACTTTCAGATAATCTCCATCGCTTCTTCATGCTACTAGCTAAGTATTAATCTACTTTTAACCTTATTTTTCAGAACAAAACAAAGAGAAACACAGCAATGAAACTCTTCAAGAAGAACGTCCGTCCAGATCCGGCCAAGTTCAATGAACTAGTGCTTCATGAACTTTTCTCAAGAAACAAGAAAATAGTGAAAATTTAACAAACTGTGATGTTAATTAGTGAATGTGAATTGTTGTTTACGTTTATATTCTAAGTATAATATAAATTAATTAAAACTGGTAAGTAAGCAGTGTTTTGTTTTATTTGTATCTGCTTTTACAAAACTGAAAGTAAACTATGCTTTGTAAAAAAATTAATTTCATAGTAAACTAGTCAAAATCCTTCTATGTACAGAAAAGTGGTTCTATAAATTATATGAAAGTTTGATAATAGACAGATTAAACTCAAATACCTCAGAATAATAATATTATGTAAAATTATCAATAAATATAGAAAGACAGAATCAGAATTGATATTGAACTAATAAGATTCTAATAAGTTAACAGATAATAAAATAACATTCTAGTGAAAAGCACTAGACATAGTAATGAATAGAAAACAATCTAAGCTCAACTTTAAAATACTGATCGTGGCCTCACGGCACCAAATTGTAACAATCCTACCCTATCCTAAAGCACCGACCCTAGGTCTTCCCGGACCAAATTCTACCTAACTAACCTAATGCACCAAATTGAAACGTTTCCCTAGCTTAACGCACTAAAATATACTGAGCAGATTTTGATAGAAAATTAAATAACTAACTGAATTGTGAATCCTGTAAAAAATAATCCTAGTTTAACTGTAACAAATTGTAACCACCCCGGCAATGGTTAAAATGTATGGATATTGGTAAGTATAAAAGTAAATAAGTAAAAATGTGATAAGTAAGTGATAATATGGCCAGTGATTCGTCAAGTGATAGGACTCTACGTTGTGTGTGAAGCAACCCAGAATAATGTGAGAGCTATTACCAGATAAGAACTCTAAATAGGTACTATACGACTAACTTGAACGCTTGAAAAATACAGTAAAACAAGAGACATCATAGATGGTAAGTATGTAAACTTTTATGTAAATCTTAGGTTTGAATTTAATATTATAACTTCAGTCAAGACCCCAAATAACTAGTGAAGATGCTATTACTTTATTTTAATGCAAAATAACCTTTCAGTATAACTTTATCAAGAATAAAGTAGGTATTCTATAAGAAGCAAAAGTTTATAAGTAACCCGAATGAATGTAGTATGTATAGCATAATGAAAAGAGACATATTTACTTAATAAATTCATAGAAATACAGCTAGGTAATAATTTATTTATAGTAAAATAGAAGGTAGTTAAATCTCAATATTGTAACTCTAATTCTACTAAGAAAACAATATGACAAATTTTGCAATATTTACAAGAAGAATTTAGGGTATATTATTTGTTAATTATGTGGTTAATGACCTAAAGAATGTACTTATATTTGCTATTTGCTTTCTAATGATTTAGGTAAGTAAGGTAGATTGAGAAAATTATGACAAAGGAAATGAAAACTGAACTAAGTTATAGAAAGAATAAATAATGAATTTACTTGAATTTATGGACTATTTTATGGAGTATGTATGATAATAGGTGATTATAGAAATACCTAGCTGTTGGATTTCCCTTTTAGGCAAGCAAGAACACAAAATAAAGGTAGGTAGGAAATATGAAAAAATATTAATCATACCCGGCGTCCGGTGTACTTAGGCCTGGCTGCTCCTCTGCTACCCTGGTGATGCGCCATCAGGTCTCCTACTTTGTCTATACTACTCAAGTATATTGTACCACCTGTAAATTTAAGAGGAGTATGATTTCGGTGTTTCCACATATATACGGGAGCTGTGAAAGGATAGGAAAGGTTAAAATAGGAGAATAGGTTCATTAAATTATAAAAATTATACCGAAATAGTAGGTCACTGATCTTGAGTGCACTCAGTCTTCATGACCTGTGAAAATACACATTTTGTAAAGCAGATCATAGAAAATAGAGAGAGAGAGGATATTTGGAGAAATATATACATAAATAGATAGAATAAATAGGTATTTGGAAGAAAATTATTATAGGTAGGTAATCGTGTCACACCAAAATCCACTTAGTACTTAGTACTACTTAGTACTTAGCTTTCAATTTTTGTAGAATCCCGAAGACGAAGACTGCAACCACCGACTCGACGATTCACCTGCACTTTATGTACTAAACTATTTTTCTACATTTTTCTAAATTTAAATTTACTTTTTCAAACTTTTTAACAAGAACGCGTTGTTTCTCGGAGTCTTCAAAATTCAAAATGGACGAATTACTTTGTAGTTCGTTGCTTGCCCACCAGGTAAAACGAACATGATACATAATAAACTACTTAGAGATTAATAATAGAATTACATGAAAAAAATTAAATAATTTCGGAATTATTTTATAAAATATTTTTGTCTTATTTAATGTCTATTTACTATAAAATATAACTAATTTGTTACTTCCTGTTCAAAACTAGACTTGCGAATATTTGTATGACAGCAAGCGCCATCTACCGTCAAATTGATGAAGCTATTTCTAAACTAGCGAAAGATTTACTTTTTTCTTTTTTTTTTATGGCACTAGAAAAGGCTAACTTTTCCCTACAGATATTCAACTTTTCTTTGGGAAATTGAATGCACGGGGCAGGCCAAGCAAGCCTGTCTCGGTACATCAACCAAAAATAATTAAAGCTACATTATAAGTTCATATTTACGATTGTCTTTTCTGGGAGCTTACTATCAGTTTAGCCTCGACAACTTATAGCTCCTACCTACCTATGAAAATAAGTATACATACATATACAGGGCGTCCCACGGCTATGCCACATGGAGGAAAAGTACCTTAAATATTACAGATAGAACATTTTACTGAAAGAAGACTTTATTTTATTTTTAAAAACTATTAAAACTGCAGTCCCAACCCGTGGTTCACCCCATTAGTCCACCTGGGTGTACCAAGGGCGTTTTTTTCTTCCCATAGTTCTCCTCTAAATAACTGGGTGTACCAGGGGTAATACATTTTATCCGTAGGTCACCAATCTAAATATTGATATTTAGTTTTCAATGCATTCATATATTTTTTAATAATTACATGGTTGAACCGGGAATCGAACCCACTACACGAGAGAAAAAAATATACCCTGTATTTCTATCATACCGATCGATAGGCTTCATCATAAGGATTATTTTTTGCTAAATAACATAGTATCAGAAATAAATGGAAGACTATGTATTTTAACATTTCTAATACAAAATTCATCAATTTATCAAATGCTCAAAATGACTCCAATACAGAGTCGCACTCTTTTGATTATATCACTCCCTGTCGATTTTTTGATCTTATTGTGGTGGATATTTAGAATAATAACGTCTAAGTTCTGTTTGAAGCTCGTGGACATTTCATACCAGTTCTTGTAAACAAAATTTTTTACATACCTCATTAAAAATCTAACAGGGTTAGATCTGGCGATCTCGGCGGCCATCATATTTGTCCACATCAAATGTTAAAATTTATAGTATTCCTTTTATTTCTGACACTATGTTATTTAGCAAAAAGTAATCCTTATAATGAAGCCTATCGATTGGTGTGATAAAACTACAGGGTATTTATTTTTCTCGTGTAGCGGGTTCGATTCCCGGTTCAACCATGTAATTATAAAAAAATGTATGATTGCAGTTTTAATAGTTTTTAGAAATAAAATAATGTCTTCTTTCAGTAAAATGTTCTATCTACAATATGGTACTTTCCCTCCATGTGGCATAGCCGTGGGACGCCCTGTAGAGTAATTTTGAATGCAAAAAAATATATAGAGTTAGTCCATCGCATTTGACGTAACAATGTTTGCGAGTTGGTAACAATTTTGTTTGATAAAATGGTGATAAAAATAATTTTATTATACTGGGGCTGTGGTGTTGGTGTGATGGTAGGAATGACTGGCAATAAATCATGGTTACGGGCTAATGCTAACATACTTTATAACTTCTTTTTATTAAGTAATATAGTAAAATAAAATAAAGTAACCCTTTCTATTTGCATGTTAATGTAGGAGTTTTTGAATAAAATTATTTAATGATTTGTTCAACCAATTCAACAAATCGGCTAGATCAGCATCAACATAAAAATAGATCTCTCCCCCTATAAAACTGTAACTAAATCCGTTTAGCCGTTTGGGTAAGAAAGCAGAATAAATAAATAAAAATCTACGATAAAATACTTTTTCAGAAACGATCTGACTGATACATAAGTAGATGCAGAATAGATAAATCGACGCTCTTACGATAAAGGAAAAAGATTATTGTGAGGAAACCTGGACGGTTTTCAAAAGTTGTGCGTGAAGTTGACCAACCCGCACTGGGCCATCATGATCGAATAAAGGACTATTTACCTTGATTCAGGGTAGGCTAAAGCCCTTCGGTGGGGACATATTATATGGGCTGTTAATGACACTTTCAGAACAAAAACCTGCGCTAATACCGTTTAAAGATTTATGTAACCCTTACACAGACCCCCCACACTGGCGTCTTTCCAGCGTCTTTTTTGCGGAACACAATTTTTTCCGCGAACCAACATCACTTTGTGATACTTTCCTCAGCAGGCTGTATCACCTGATAGTCCGAAAAGAAAGATGATTTCGTGCTTCGGAACCTCTAGTATCACAAGTTATATGGTTTTAAAGGTAAACCACTTATCAGTTGAATCTAAAAATCTGATCACCGGACGAAATCACCGAACTAGACTAGAGGTTTCAGTCAATCTACGAATGTAGTCGGTATACGAGCCAAAAGCGTAACCTCGAAACCTGCACGACAAGCACCAATTGCTTGAAAAAATAGTTGTTCATACTCATCAGCCACACTAATCAATTACTTTCCAGCGATCAGCGTCGTGTCGACTTGCGCGATGGTAAACTTTGGGCCTCCTCCGAAGCAGTTCCGCGCCAACCGGCCTTACTTAGTCGCCGTAATCGTCAATCGAGCACCGCATTTCCTCGCCAAATACCACGGAACCGGTGATAAATAAACCAATTATCATAATGCTGCTACATGTGTGATATTTTTTATAAAATTTTAAATCCTTGAAATTACTACTTCATTATTACCTTTCAAATAAATATCCTTAACAAACAATACAATAAGTTACAATTTTGATCTTAGAATATTCATAGTATTAATTGTTATCAATCTAGTGCCTGTTGCATACTTTTGCAGGGTTTGTAGCAGATAAGTGCCATTTTCCAACCTCTTTGGTTTATAGGGCCGAGCGTCGCCTTTGGAATACATAGTGATGTCGATTGAAGCAACAATAGGCGAATTTATATGAAGTCTACTAATTCCTTTCGCGTGTGAAAGGTACAAACAACGCCATTTTTTTTTACCTAGTTGATCTTTGCTTGTTTGTGACGTATCAAATTTCACCGGACTGTGTATCGCGCCATGCGATAAGATAAAATCCTTTGCGCGACTAATGTCCAAAACTGCCTATGATTGGAAAGACGCTCGAAAAACACAAGTGTGGGGGGGCCTGTAATCTGTTAGTCGCTCGCTACACAGCGAGGGTGCAAGTGACGGCTTAGTAAAATCTGAAAGGACATGCGCGCTCAGTCATTAGATTTTTATTATTATTATTACTTATTATCTCAATGATCAACTGATAGTGTCCGTTTTATTTTAGTATCCGAGAGAATTTTCTTTGAAGTTACTCAAAATCGTTGACTGACTGGGCATAATATGCTTCGATCAAATATAGGCAATATGTCCTTTTATTATTTGCTAAGTCGCCGCTTTCATCCTTTTATATAATACCTACATGTAGGTATATATGATTTACGTGCACCTTACTTTCCAGCAATGTATATGGGATTTGCTGGCCCCGCAGTTCCAGTGACGCCGCCGAAAGTATTCAGAGTGAACCGTCCATTCCTCGCCATGATCTTAGCCGATGGCGCTCGGGTCTACAAGTTAATATCTTCTCTTAGTGATCTTTTCGCTCGAGACACTGTCTGCCTGTTCATAGCCAAATGTTTTGAACCCCAGCATGCTACCCCTTCGTCCTCGCACCACGAGGTCGTGCCAGTGGTGACGTCACAGACAGGTGACGTCACCGATGGACTGGCAGGATCATCTCAACAAACCTTAGCCAACATTAAATTAACGATTCCTGAGAATGTATCATTTTCATTTTCTTTAGATATGTTTAAGTGAAGTCAAAATTGTTCTATACATTATTATTATTGTAAGTAATACTGCTGCTGAAGGTCTAAATAGTGAATTAAGATTAAAAATTGTATGTAATAACGATAAGGATTAATAATACGAATTTAATAAAAAGACTGATAAAGAAAAGCTCTCGTTGTAATTCTGACAATAAAATTAATGAAGTCCCTTCCATGTATATTCCACAACTTACTATGCATTTTTGTCTATATAACTATCTGGACATTTGTTGGCATTACAATGCACTGTGCAAAATTGAAGTTTTGAAATTTTATATATAATTTTTTTTAAACTTCTATAGCAGAACTCTCAATAGTTACCTATTGCAAAATATCATCACCCGTAAGTAGGTACAACTTCTACTAATATTAGGTAGGAACCATGTTTTTGGCAAACTTAATTATCGCATTGTGATTGAAAGGATTATGGCACCGCTCCCTTTCAAGGGAGAGGCTTTCAGGCTGAATAAAAAGCGCTACATTCAGAAAGTTTTACATTTTGCCACGATTTCAGTATCGATTCCAAGAGCAGTCACCAAACCAAAGGATATAAAACCAATAAAATTTGATGATGCTGTTGTTGAATAAGACCTATTCACCACTATTCACCTTGGTGTCAGATCGAGCGAGACTCGAGTTCCTCGGAGGGCTGCAAGATTTCTTCCTTCTACAAATTTGTACTCATACTTCTTTAAGGAAAATGTTGCTTATTATTTGTAAATGATGTTTGTACTTTTGTGTATTCAAAACATAAACAACACAGTTGAATAGAAAGTAAATGACTAATGAGTAATGAATGACCGTTCCTAGAATTTGGCTTATTTTCGATCTATGTTTGCTATCGCAGTCTAACCTTGACCTTGACGCGCATTTTTATATATTTTAGTGAATAAGCGGCATGCTCAAGTATGCCTTAGCAGAACCAGTTAAAGAGTAATTTACAGTGAGTGAGGGGACGTAGCGTCATCGGCACCGGCGCGTCGACGCCGCCACCGCCGGCCGGCAAACTGTTTTGGAGTCTGTCTGGTATTCCCTCAGTGCATTATTTGAGAGCATATAAGCTGGCGCTCGTTCGTCAAAACAAATAGTATTTTATAAAACATCGACACAGCTGTACACTTCAGTGTTCATCCCGCTATTATGGATCCGAAAACAGTGTCTAATTCCATCGCTGGATTCGCTATAAAGTTTTGTAATGTAAGTATTTATTGCGCAATTTGTTTAGGTAGATACATTATTTTTAACGACAATGTGTGAAAACAAAATTAAGTTTTTGATACATAAATAGAGGTTTTTGATGATTTTAACCAACATCGATTTTATTTAACTGATCATTTTACGTTGAACTAAAATACATATAAAAAAAGGCACATGGTATAATATATTTAAGTATCGATAACCATTTAATTAATAATATCAAAAATAATAAATTAATACCTAATCTTATTCAATTCAATAATTATTATATTCTTCCGCAAGATCTATTCTATCTTTATGACAACTTCGTCCACTTTAACAATTGTATCCGTAAGAATGAGAAATTTTCCCGCGGTAAATTGTAGCCTGTTATTTTTCAAGGTTTATTCTATCTTTGTGCCATGTTTCATCAAAATCAGTTCACTAGTTTCGGAGCCTATTCTATTATTAGGAATATTTTAGGTATTTTTTTTACACCTTGGGTTAAGGAACCCTAATTTTTTTGAAAAAATATATTGCCTATGTTATTCAGGGATCATGTGGCTTCTCAACGGTGAAATAATTTTTAAAATCGGTTCAGTAGTTTCGGAGCCTATTCGATGCAAACAAATAATCAAACCTTTCCTCTTTATAATATTAGTCTAGATTATATATTTATGTATTTTTTAAGTAAGTTGTATCATAATTTAACTTCAATAATACCTAATATAAAATAAAATTACCTACATTATTTTATAAGTCACCTTAGTATAATAGCATGAAGATAAGTTAATCAATGCATATTATAGTTATTGCCAAGTGTCTCTATCTATGCACACATCGGAAGAGCAGCGAGACGCAGCAAGCACTTTCAGCACGTGTGAAATAATTTTATGTATTTAAAAGTAGTTACCTACGTCACGGTATTCTTAGGAATTTGGGATTTCCCGGTGGGATTTTACCGCCCTGTTTACAAAGAGTACAACAACGAGAGCCATTTTATTTTATTTTTTCTATTTTGCATATCCATGACGTTTTCATTACTATGCCAAAGAAGCTTTTCTTTATCATGCATGACTGATTTAAACAAATAATTGTAAATTTATTGTGTTTGTGTGGTGTGGTTAGGTTAGGTTAGGCAGCCTGCAATGTTCTAACCATACTGGGGAAAGTCTCTCAAAGTGATATTTGTTCGACCGATCCCTACTGGGATTCGAACCCGGAACCTCCGTAGCTATGAGGCGACCACAGAGGCACTCGGCCACAGAGGCTGTTACTGAAGCTGTTACTGTTAAACTGTTCTTTTAATAAACAAATTAATAAAAGGCAGTTTTATTTTGAACTGTTTCAACTCAACTTGTTTTTATAACTATTAAGATTTAAAACGGGATATTAACCAAACAACGCCATGCAATTTCCTAACCAAACTAGGAAAAGTCTCACAAAGTGATATTTGTTCGACTGATCCCCACCAGGATTCGAACCTGGAACCTCCTTAACGTCAGGTGAGCTTTTGACCACTCGGCACACAGCTGTGTATGAGGTGTCTCCACACTACTCCACATATTTACTATCATTGCCGGCGGCTGATGTTTCAGGAGCTGCCAAAAGGCAAGAATGTGGTATCTTCCCCCCTCTCCGCAGAGTATCTGCTGGCACTAGTGGCATTGGGTTGCACCGAGCCGGCCCGCTCCGAGCTGCTGACCGCTCTAGGGATCCCCGACGATGATGCTGTGAGTGACTAGGCCTAGGCTTATATCTCCAAAAGGCAAGAGTGTGGTGTCGTCGTCCCTCTCCGCGGAGTATTTGCTGGTGTTAGTGGCGCTGGGTTGCAACGAGCCGGCCCGCTCCGAGATGCTAACCGCTCTACAGATCCCCGACGATGTTGCTGTGAGTGACTACGCTTAGCCTAGGCTACATCTCTGCAGCATATACCTTTTTTAGAAATTGGCCTACGCTTAAGCTCAGCAGCCATGCGGGGAGCGGAGGGCTCTACCCCAAAGAAGTTATGTAGGTAAGCATGTAATTCTGCAGGGCTGAAGATTCTCTCTTGGTTGGGAGGTATTGCCATGACCTCCACGTTTGACAGGTGAACTCTGCTGCCCATTCCCATTAGTACCGTAGATTCCTACGGTACTACGGTAAATTGAAACCAAAAATAGTAAGGACGGCCCAAACGGCCACATGGCCGCTCTACTATTTGGTTGTCTGTGGCTCCACGTAGTCTTTCAGGAACATTCCTGAAAGACTAAAATTCTAAAGATGGGGTTTATTACGTCACCTCCAGTTTATTTTGAGCTCCCTCCTACCTCTTCACCGACACTAAATCTTGGTTGATTGATCATTATAAAAGGTTTTTATGTCACTGAAGAACGAGTTGATCTCCTTATTGTGTTAGTCTTTAAACTCCGTTCGCTACCAAATAATTAGTAGGTATTATTCAAGACTTGTACTTATCTTTTAGATCCGGTCAACTTTTGAATCGGTTTCGACGCAGCTTCGTACCATAAAGGGCGTGACGTTGAACGTAGCAAACCGCATATACATAAAACAGGGCCCATACGAGCTGGAACCACGACTGCTGGAAGACGCGACCAAAATATTTGACGCCGGTATGGAGAAGGTTCCCTTCAACAACGATACTGTTGCATCAATCAATAAATGGGTAAGTTAAATCAATGCAATGAAAACATCTTGCCCTAATTCCATTTTTCGGGCTACGCATCGAGAGCCCTATTTCCTCTAGCCCATGTTCTTGACACTTCCCTGAAGTAACCTCATAGTGCCTTAATAAAGGCAATCAAAAAGTAAAATTTGTCCTCAATGTTTAACCCTTTTTCACTAAGGTTTAAATTGTGACTTTTTACAGGTTGAAAATATGACTAACGACAAAATCAAAAATATTGTTGCACCTGGCTCGTTTGACGACAACACAAGAGTAGTATTGATGAATGCTATCTATTTTAAGGTGGATTGTGCATTAATAATAAATATTTTAAAATATAAGCCAGTTCATTTCAGTAAACATAATAAAATAATCAACATATTAATGAACTTGGTCAGTTTGCTTAATAATTACACCTCTATCTTCACATTTTAGGGGATTTGGAAAAATCCATTCAACGTAAGAAATACGCTTCCGCGACCATTTCATGTTGATGCTAAGACCACGATTGAAGTTCCAACGATGTACGGAAAAGAAAATTTTAATTACAAAAACAATGAAGAACTTGGGGCACAGGTACCTTTTTTATTTCATCGTCGTAAAAACTATACCTATATCTTAAAATTCCTTCAGTTCAGTCAGAATATTTTTAGTCAGTGTAAGTGTCAAAGTAACTCGTATATTAACAACTGATGAATAATAAATATCAAAGGTCTTAGTAACAGACACAAGAAGGTTTTGATCCGCTCCTTTTTCGCAGTTACTGGAATTACCTTACGAGGGCGCAGCAGCCAAAATGGTGATAATTCTTCCAAAAGAGATCGAAGGCCTCAATGATATTATGCAGAAGTTAGCCGCTGGATACGATCTCTTCTCGCAACTAGACAACATGCGCAATCAAAAAGTTGAAGTTTTTCTACCTACATTTAAGATAGAGACGGAGATTAATTTAAACAGTTTACTACCAAAGGTAATTGTCACACTTTTTTTTTTAATATTTTTATTCTTGTACGTAAAGGTTTTTATACAACCTTATTTTTTCAGTTGGGCATCAAATCAATTTTCCGCCTTTCTAATTCAGGATTGAGCAAAATTTTGATTCCTTCGGAGCCGCTTTACGTGTCAAAGGCGGTACAAAAAGCATTTATTGAAGTTAACGAACAGGGGACTGAAGCAGCAGCATCAACACGTAAGAAAATATGCTATTCATTTAGTTAAATAGAACAATGTGTTATTATTCGTCAGCACCTGTGGCAGTCTTCTGTGGTCCTCACTCACCTAAGGCGGGCCATTTGGCCTTATTTTCATTTCTTCGTCTTGGGAATTCAATCCCACGTCCACTTCACCCCCCGCGATGTTCTGCGGTCTCAGTTATCGGTAATATCATGTGACGTCACGCGAGGAATACCAATGGTGGATGCCTGCTTGCGAATACTAGACACCTTGCGCAGACCGTTCTTCTAACTAGTCGCGGAGGGGGAATGTCTCACACATTGTTTTCTATATAATCGTGGTCTGTTCTCCACCATAAAACCCAAGTGGGAGCTCCAGCTATCGTCAGTACTCCTGCTTTACTCAGCTTAATCAAGTGGTTATATTCGTGTTGGTTCTCTGAGGGATATCCTCTTTCTCTCTCTATAGCTCGCGGAGCATCTTTGAACTTGTGGTTTAGTTTTTCTGTTAAGTGTCCACATTTGAACACCAGACAAATAAACAAAACCGTAAAAAATCTGTCCATCTCCATCTCCATCAGGAGGTGAAAGGTTTCACCATCCTAAAGTGAAGGTGATTTGAGCAAATGAAGGTACTGTACTCGCCGCTTTTGCACTGGCAGTCTCTTTAACATGAAGAAAGAAGTAATGTTTGAATTTCGGGGCTGCCATTCAGCCGGCCGCAGCCCTTGCTGCGTGCCGGACTTTGTAAGTATTCTTCTAAGTTACGCACTTCATCAATAAATGATTATGAATGATCAATTCGCCTTTTTGTGATGAGGATATATATATCTACGAGTTGCGTTGCATAGAGCTAGCGGGAGCTCTATTACGGTACCTACCTAGTATCTACTACTTCTACGTAATATTTTTTCCTTTAGATTCTAGAATCACTCGCAACAGCTCGCAACTTTCAGGATTATATTATAAGATCCTTTTCCTATTAAGTGAAACCGTATTCTGTTTGTCGGAAATTTAGATTTCGTATCTTGGTTTCGTATCTTATATTAAGATGCCATATACCATGCTATGGCATTGAAAAGTGATATTTTTTATGCAGGTATGGAGCTGAAGAAGAGAAGTGCCCCTAGACCTCCTCCCGAGTTTAAAGCCGACCGACCTTTCTTTTACTTTATTTGTGACTCCCAACGCAACTTGCTTTTCGTCGGCACCTTTTGTGGAATTTAATTCAGATTATACCTAACATCATAAAATTATTTACACAAGCAATGTATGATTTCTAATAGGTACTTGCCTTGTATGTTGTCTTATACTAACCCAGCCCTCAAAAAAACCCCGATAAAAGTAGTACTTTTTTCAAAGATTTTTTTATATTCCTATATAGTCCGACCCAAGGAAGTCGTTCTTTGTTTTAGTTTGCGTCAAATGTCCTTCTATTGCGTAATGCTTTGAGTGCAAGAGTTTCAGGAATGCAGTTTAATTTAATGCACCTTTTTAACCTTTGCTTGCATACATGTTATATTAAATACTTTGTTACAATGTGAGTTGTGGAGTTAAAATTGTATATACAGTTGTTAAGGCTTTCACGTTGTTTGCCAAAAATATTTTGACTTAAAACGAGGTTCAAACAAAACAAAAATCACCCGTTTTGAACCATATTGATTTTGACTGTCGATATTGTGTTGCTTGATCATTGCATGTAGTATTACAGAAGCCAGTACATGCCAGCACTTTCGCAGTTCGAAATTCATCCCTACCACTACAGAATACGGGCGCTTTTAAGGTCAACATGAACAGCCACATGTGCTGGCTACTTTACATACAATAAAAAACGTTGCATTAAATTTCTCCTACATTTGATACATAAAAAATGCTTAACAATTAGTTGAACGAAAAAAACCGCTTATGTGGAATAAGTCTTCCGGAATAAGTTTTCCAGCGGTAGAAAGTAACCTAAACCAATCTCAAGCTCCGCGGCGATAGGATATGTAATTGTTTGAAACCTACCTAAGTACATTATGGAGAACTTGTCCTGTTAAAAACTTCAGTATAGGTATTTGAAGGCGTTTAAGATATTTAATTCGACCTAACATAAGGTTAATCGATTGATACCATCGATAAATGTGAAAGCAACTCCGCGCCTCGCAATCCTCCATAATTTTCGCAAATTCAATAAAATAAAAATCTCAAGGTTTTTATTCGAAGTAAGGAAGTAAGTTTTACAAATCACTTTACGACGTCAAATTTTAATTAATTTCATCTTGTAGCATATACAAATAGAATTTGCGGCATGCGCCTGTATGTCATGCCGAGCCGCCAAGGCGACGACATCGCGCGGAAAAATGCGCGGAAAGCTGTATTATAAAGCATTTTTTCCCCTAGTTATTTTTTGTGAAGTTTTATCTAAAGTAAATATCGTGCGCGCGCAGATTACAGGATACAGAAGCTGTGTATGCCTCCGCCGGTTCCGTGCTTCGCCTGCGACCGTCCGTTCCTGTACGTCATCATTCATCAACGCCTCGCGCTATTCATCGGCGTCTACAGTGGGATTACATCCGAAATAAATACCTAACTAATAAATGAAAAAGAAAAATCTTAATCTCATTTAAATGAGAGGCTGAACATAATTCATACCTTTGTATGTAACCCCTTTAGAGACCAGATTTTCCATACAATGACCATTTTGGAATGTTTAATGCTGAATTACATAACTAGATTGTCACTATTTCTTGACCAAAACAATTAGGTGCTTAGCGACAAAAATAATAGAAGTACAAAATAATTAGAATTATCGGGTCGCATGTATTACACACACATGCCATTTATTGTATGTATCGATGATACTTTTTTCACTTCAAAAAGGTTGTGATAAAAATTACAGTATATCATAGCACATGTATGGATATAGGTAAATTTTTACCGAGAGAAAATGCTTCACTTTCACAGAAAAAACTTCACCTACTGTCGGAAATGTGGGGCGAAAAGCTAGTACTACATAAATTAAAGCTATAGTATCTTTGATTCAATGTAATTTATGTTATTTAACTACCGTGCGCGCGCAGGTTCATCGTTCCAGTACTGCTCCATGCCTCGGCGCTTCGCCTGCGACCGTCCGTTTCTGTACGTTATCACCGCTGGACGCCTCGCACTATTCATCGGCGTCTACAGCGAGAGCACATAGGTGATCCCGCACAGATTTAATTAGTCAAAGACAAAATCCAGAAACAAAAACGAAATGTTTTACGAAAATTATAAAGCGATGAAAGTATTCCAAGAAAAACATACTTTTATATTCTTTAACCTATTTGAACCGCTTAGAGTTTTTAAAAGCTGCTTTTATTTAAACTTTTAATATTTTTTTAACCTTTCTCGGAAACATAGGTATTAATGAGTAACCAAATGCTGTCAAGTCTGAAAGTAGGCACTCTATGTCTCAGATGTCAAATTATAACAGCTGACCACTAGCTACGAGTTGGGAATGTCGTACTAAGTCACTGTGATGAAAAATATTAGCTATTTCTGTACTTTATGAAACACGTAGTTGTTATCTTGTTAAATTGATAGATTTCTTTGGATTTATAGTTTTTCTTATTTTAATTTCAAACAGATTGAAAATGTACAGATAGTAGAATTATGAAAAATCCTTTATTTCTAAGGAAAAAATATATTCCTCGGATGAAAGGTAGTGGTAGTGACTAATGCACAAAATTATGATTTGTTGTATTCTATACAACAAATATTATTTGTATTTTAACTATGGTTCGTGCGCAGGTTTGCTGATACAGAACTGCTGCCTCCCTCCGCCGGTACCGCACTTCGTCTGCGACCGTCCGTTCCTGTACGTCATCACCGCTGGACGCCTAGCGCTTTTCATCGGCGTATACAGCGGGAGCACATGACCATTTTAACTTTGATAAAAATATAAAATAATTAGTATAGGCACAATGCACATTTGTACGGATCAAGTCACATAAGAAACTTTCAAATTATTTGATGCAGTTGCTGAATAGATTAATGTTTCTTTGGATTACTTTTTTTTACATCTGAATGGATTGCGATTACCTGTAATGTACAGGTTTATACATAATCATATGAGGATAAAAGCTACTTTTTATCCCCGGTAAATAGGTACTTCACTTCCACGAGAAAAAGTAAAACTATTAAAACACAGGACGGGAAGTTAAGTTAGTACTTTATAAAACTCTAATTTTTGTGTAGGTATTTAATACCGTGACCGCACAGATTTACTGTTCGAGTTGATGTGCGTCCCCCCGCCGGTTTCGCGTTTTGTTTGCGAGCGTCCGTTCCTGTACGTCATCAACGCTGGATGCCTCGCGCTCTTAATCGGCGTCTACAGTGGGAAGAATAATGACCGGCACAATAAATAACCTCACATAAGATCAAAAAAATATTCGTACCTTATTTTGGAAAGTTTAATTTAAATAACGTAACAAATAATTTCTAATGTATAAATAACCCCTAGTTTAATGATAATAATATTTAATAACAAATAAGAACAAGAAATATTTATTTGTAGGACATCACAACACAGAAATTGATAATAAGAAAATACAATTAACATAATAAACAACCCACACGAGACAAGAACGATGCAACTACCTACTTGCAAACATCCCCCTGTGTTGCGATACCCACACAAAAAGGCCCCCACTCAGCAAAATGCCGCAGCCCGGCTGGGCCACGGCGCTGATCTTCCGTGAGTCCTGATTGGTTGCGTCGAAAAATTGTTTATCAAAATCAATTGTATGTAATATAATTATTTATTCTAGCTGATCTTATAGTTACATTAATAGGTTTCTTTGTATTTATATTTTCTCTTAGTTTCATTTGAACAGATTGCAAAATGTACAGATAGTACACACAGTAGTAGTAGTATGAAGAAAGACATAGGCTACTTTTTCCGCACAAATTCTTTATTTTCAAGGAAAAATTAATACTGCGGGCGAAAAGTAGTGCCTAATTTACAAAACTCTAATTAGTTGTATTCTATAATATTTAAGTACACTACAAATATTATTTTTAATTTAGTTATCGTTCGTATGCAGGCTTTTCGATAAAGAGGCATTGCGTCCCCAGGCCGGTTCCACGCTTCGCCTGCGACCGTCCGTTCCTGTACGTCATCACCGCTGGGAGCCTCGCACTATTCATCGGCATCTACAGCGGGAACATATAGGCACATAACAGCCTTAACTTAAATAAAATTAAATAATAATAAAAACCTAATAGTGCTTAATGATAGATTGCCCCTCGTACTGTCCTGCTGGAAGCTCTTCAGGAAGGACGGGTGTTTTGCGTCAAATGTCCTGCTCGAAGACGCTGAGAGTCCTGCTTGCAGTTTGTATAAAAGTTTGTTTGGTCCTTCCGGCAGTACGGTGACCTTGACCTGGAATTGGTGCGTCATGGACACGTCGCCCGGGCGTAAGAGCGCTGGCCCCGTCTGTACTGGTGCGCCATGGCTCGCTGACTGAAGCTCGGAGGCGCTTAGCAATTGTATTCTCTTAAGCATAAAAGAGACAGAAATACTTATTTTTTTCGTACAAATTTCAACTCTGTATTATATATTAATAAGGAACTGTAATCGAATGAAAGTGCGTCCTTCCGGCAGGCTTTCAAGTCCTGCTAGCAGATCTCCGGGCAACCTATCATTAAATACCACTCAGAGATGTTGGGCCGAAAGGGACTGCCGTAGGTGCATTATTGTACTGCCACCGCACAGCTCAAATTTACTGATCTTTTACGTAGTGAACATGTTAATAGATTTCCTTTGATTTATACAATTTTCTTATTTTCACGTTTCAACAGCTTGTGATAAAAATATAGAGAGTGATATTAGAACAATGGAAAAGGGAGATACTTTTCCGACGCAAAATACTTCATTTTTAAACTGCGAGCAGATAACTCAAACCTAGTTCACAATATTCACAATGTATCCAACTCTAATATAATTCTTTTAAACTTAGCTCTCGTTCATATACAGGTTAATTACAAAATGAACTGAGCGGGCTCCGCTGTTCGCCTGCGACCGTCCGTTTCTGTACACGTCATCACCGCTGGGCGCCTCGCACTATTCGTTGGTATCTACAGCGGGAGCACATAGGCACATAACAGCTTTAACTTAAATAACACTAAATAAAATAAAAAAACCACCGCAAAACAGTTACCTACTTGATCGGTGATGCTTTGAACAACTAGAAAAGAGCTGATAATCTTCAAATGGCTGAAGATATTTTCTTGGATCATAGCTAAGAACACTCGTTTGTGACACCTTGCTTGCACCCAAAAAAAAAAACTAGATCAAAATCGGCGTATCCATTTAAGAGCTATGATGCCACAGACAGACACACACGTCAAACTTATAACACCTAATCATCTACGGTGGAGGATGAAGGGTACTTTTTATCACGAGAAAATATTTTACAAATTGCGGATGAAACAGCAGGCGGGAAAAAAATCTAGTATTTTGTGTATTATATTATTATTTTTAAAACCGTGGCCGCGCAGGTGTACGCCGCGAGCTCAAGCGCCGCCTCCCGCCGCCGGTTCCGCGCTTCGCCTGCGACCGTCCGTTCCTGTACGTCATCACCGCTGGACGCCTCGCGCTATTCACCGGCATCTACAGCGGGAGCACATAATTACCCTGACCAATATGGCGCATCATGGCGGTTAAAATTTTGATGTTAATACACAATAATCCAAAGCGGTGGATAAGCGCGGAGCAATAATCAATTGCACTTAGTAATACATGCGACTTGAATTTTATTTGCCATTAAACTAATACGCCTACGTTTTGCTGACAAATTCACCATTCTGCTCTCTCCTTTCTTATTCAATGGTATTCTATTCCTTTATATTTTGTTCAATAGCGTTACTACTTGCCACAGAAGTATGGTCAAGTAGGTACCTAATCACTTTTCTGTTCCTCTCTTATTCTAGCTATTTCAGTTTAGATTTATTTTTATTGCTAAATAATACACAAATTATTTATAAGTGATAGGTACTTTTGATTAGTTGTTATATAAGCTGCCTCGCACAAATATTTGAATAAAATTTCAAAAAATGTTGAATTAATCTTAACTAAAAGACTAAACCTAAGTCAAAGAAGCAAAGCTTTTAAACATGTTATGCCTGGTACTTCACACACATCGCTATTTGTCTTATTCTGTCTTCTGTTAAAAATAAATTTCTTGATATGCAGCTTTTAACTTACTTCAAGAATTACCTACCTCAATTAAAATTGACTTAATTATTTAAATAGCTCTACGAATTTCGAGATTACGAATAAAATAATGAATTTATTGATGTGATGTGGAGTGGTACTCTATATTTAAGAATATTATATTACAAATAAAGGCATTTCAAAAATAAACATGTGTTTGGTATTAAAATTCAAAAACTAACGAAGGATATGTCCCAGGTGTTATTTTCTACCAGTTGGTAGAGAAGTTTCTTGCTGGTGACCTGGCGTGCAATGAACAAATCAACAAGCACGCAACTGCCCTTTATAACACGGAAATTGTTCCTTTCTTGTAAAGGGTAGGGGTGAAATTAAAGTAATATATATATATTACCAAAATAGTGAACTAGAAAAGAAAAATACAAAGCTAAATAATTGGGCGGCAGTGCAGTGGCATTGTGCGAGTAGGGTCAAGTGGGGGACAGTGTAACAAAAAAGTCATTTTAATTTTTAGAAAAAAAAACCTTTATTATATCGTTTTCTTATAATCTACCATAAAATCAGCAGTCTTTAACCTTCATATTAGGCTAGGTATAATATCGAATATATACTTAGAAACTAATTATTTTTTAAGATTTCTGAGATCATAAATTTGTTATAGTGTGCCCCAGGGGTGGGGTACAGTTTAACAACCATAAGGGTACAGTATAACAAGATGAGGTACACTATAATAGTAGACTAAACATACATCGTACGAAATAAAATAATGAAATATAGAAACCCTTTAACCTCAATTATGTTCTACAACATATTTTTGGTAATCAAAATCAAACATAAAAAAATCATAACTATAAAAAATATAAATATATTTAAAAAATATAATATCACAATTATTTTTCGATTCCGCAATTTCCGCACCATTTCCGATGTAGCACACCTAAAAAAATAAAGTACTAATCAAAAAGGCACACTATAACATGTTACACTGTACCCCGTTACACTGTACCCCACAACCTTTTGTTTCCAATAAAAATTCGTTAAAAATTATAAAGTTAGAAATTGCAACAAACTTTGATTACTATTTAAAGACCAACTAATTGAAAGTTAAGAAGAACATATATTTACTCACCAGAATTTATTACTTTTCCGATAAGAACAAAACTTCACTGTGTTATTTTTATACAATTTTTTTACGAAAAACATAAATTTGCGCATTCTTCCGTTAATCCAGCGATTTGACGTCCGATGACAGCTATTTAAGATGGCAGCGTATGAGACTGACAAAACACGTAAAGAGACACCATTTATAAATTAGAAAAGAACAGAGTTATTCTTGATGTTATACTGTGCCCCCTGTTACACTGTCCCCCACTTGACCCTAAGTAAAACGTTTATTGCATTACATAAAACCAAGGTTGTTAAAAGTAGGTATTACTAAACGTAGTACTTATAACATCCTTGCATAAAACACACTAAAGACATGTCACAAAATTAACATTTAACAAAGAAAGAAATGAAATGACACATAATAAACTTATAGATAGACATGCACGTGTGCGCTGCAATGCAGAAGGGTCAAGGCTCAGCCATATCAAGTATAGCCATACCAGGAGGAGGAGGTAACACTGATTTTCAGCCCTCACCCAGGAGATGAAAAACAGACTTTTTTTTTAAGTAAGAAAAAAATTTAAACTTTCACTGCATTTTTGTGCCACTTACACATAAAGAGCTTACAGGCAGATTATCTAGAATAACTGTATTGTATCTGTGATGGTATTGTATCGTACCTATGTAATGTGTGCAGTGCATGTGCAGTGTTATTATGTGTTACGTATTTCGTGTAATGATATCCGGTTGGGAAGCGCAAGCAGGGAAGCGCCCAGAATGGAGACGTCTAATACAGGACAAGGTCTGCGACTTCGAGGAGCAAAGTAGAATGGATCTTGATGTCAAAAGAGATGACTTTAAGGCTCCGTAGCCATATCATATAACTTCACTAACGGAGTCCTAACGTGCCCTCTGTGTTCCCGTGTTTTGCAAACCAAACTTTAGCCCGAGCAGAATAGGAAAATTAGAGGAACTAACCTATGTAGTTCCAAAAGTTTTAGGATTGTGTAGGGGTAGGACCCCTGAACAAAGTCTAATAAATTCCTCTCGATAACACGCGCCGCCGGGGTGGGGGGGGAGGGTTAAAGGTCCCTTTTTTCTGTTTTTGACTCGTAACTCGAAAACGGTGCGCATTAGCGACCTTACTTCTAAGAAGCAATTAAAGCTTATTAAATTTCCTACAATTTTGGTCATATTCTTAATTACGAAAAATGCATGGTTTTTAAGATATAACCTATACAAAGTATGTATGTAATTTAAGAAAAATCTATAATTTGTCACTTTTTTCTCCAAACTTGACTATCTAGGTCCTCGCTCGTTTGTTTTACAGACTTATCATCTAAAAAAAGTTGTTGACCATTAACTTTACTTTAAAAATATAAATAAATTTAATGGTCAACAACTTTTTTTAGATGATAAGTCTGTAAAACAAACGAGCGAGGACCTAGATAGTCAAGTTTGGAGAAAAAAGTGACAAATTATAGATTTTTCTTAAATTACATACATACTTTGTATAGGTTATATCTTAAAAACCATGCATTTTTCGTAATGAAGAATATGACCAAAATTGTAGGAAATTTAATAAGCTTTAATTGCTTCTTAGAAGTAAGGTCGCTAATGCGCACCGTTTTCGAGTTACGAGTCAAAAACAGAAAAAAGGGACCTTTAACCCCCCCCCCCCACCCCGGCGGCGCGTGTTATCGAGAGGAATTTATTAGACTTTGTTCAGGGGTCCTACCCCTACACAATCCTAAAACTTTTGGAACTACATAGGTTAGTTCTCCTATTTTCCCCTTTTTGGTTCAGTCTGCTCGGGCTACTTGGGTACTGCAGCCACATGAGAGCGCACGAGCGGGCTGCCCAGATTAGTCCGCGCAGCTAATACAGTCGCTGTAGCCGAAAACGGCCAGGATACTATATATATAATGATATGTTATGTAATGGTATAGAAAAAAAAACAATAAAACAAAGTAAAATAAATGGAATCAATAAAAAATTGAGCCACGTCGCTAACACAAAGCAGTTTCAGCTCCAGTTAGGTTGCACTTTTTTTGTAAAGTCATATATATAATTATAAACCTTAAAATGTTTTCTGTGTTTAATGTGTTAAAGAGTGTGGTAGTTAGTACCTACTATTATCTATTCTGTGGTAGGTAAAGGTGCTGGAAGCAAGGAAAGAAGATTGGCCGAAAGGCTGTCTAACTTTAATAACACAAAGAATAAAAAAAAAAACACTAAAATATCTGAGTTAGACCTAAAGTAACGGTAAACCGCTATATTTTCAAAAATATTTGATTATCAAATTTATACATAGTTAATTATAGCTTAACGAATAAAAAATACACCGTACTGATGGTACCCTATTCCTTTATATACTGAATTTTGTAATGAGAGGACCTAGCTGCATGCGCTGGCTACGATTTCTACGATGCAAATTCCAAGTTTTTTTTTTTCATTTCGAGAGAATTGTAATTGTAACCTATCAACACTGATGTCTTTCGACTGTTAAGGGGCTCTACCTTGCTAAGTGGCGCCGCCACCCTTTAAAAAATAATAACTCGGAAAATAATCAATTTTTCAAAAATCTGGTCCACAGAGCTGGAGTCGGGGTGCTGTAGGATATATAGAAGCTATTAACTTTATTTATTGTATCTCGCTGTAGTTAGAGATAGGAAATTTGCGAAAAACGGCCACTTTTCGCATTTTTTCTATGTATAACTACATTGAACTATAATAAACATATGTGATTGCTTCTATATATCCTACAGCACCCCAACTCCAGTTCTGTGGACCGGATTTTTGAAAAATTAATTATTTCCCGAGTTATTTTTTTTTTCAGGATGGCGGCGCCACTTAGCATGGTAGAGCCCCTTAATATGTAATTCTTCATGTTTCAAAATACGTAAATATACTTACTACATATGAATTGCACTCATTATTGCATATCTCATTTGAAATTGTAGGTATTTTCATACTATGTACGTACGTACATACAAACAGTGATGGAGGAAATCTCATTTTTCAAGCTAATTTGATTCATGGTTTATTAAGTACACTAATTAAGTTAAATACACAAGCATAAAGTGAGTGGAAAAGAGCGTAATACAATCAACTAGGCAGGACGGTTTACTTGTTGCAGTTTGATAAGGCCCGCCGGCCACACTGCGCGCGAGTGTGTTAGTCATGGATCCGCTGCATAATCTAAACAAAATACATTAAATGTATTTACACATTATTTGTTTGTGTGCTCCAATAACATATATCGTTCCGGAGGTGTAGCGAATACATTAACTCTGCCTACTTACATTGAAAAGACCATGCTAGCGATTCATGTTCAATCTGTTCTAATAATATTGCTTTTTGCTACATTTTATTTTATAAAGTCTAATAGTATTTCTATGCATGAAGGAAGACGAAACTTAAAATTTTATATACAAGAAGAACAACATTCAATTCCGCTGGTGAAGTTTCGGAGAGTTTGTGTAACCTGCTTCCAAATGAACGAAGACCCTAACAATTCGGAAAGTTTTAAACGACATGAAAATGGGAAGGTAGAGATTAAACACAATCCTTTGAGATATGCAAGAAATCTTGAAATCAAGGGCTATGATTTTCATAAGAGATTACCTATTCCTTTTTCACTTTCGTCACTAGGAAACTTCTTTTTTTATTTATTTGGTACTCAGACCGAACCTCGGCATAATAATCGTATAGGATTGATGACTAATGAGGATAAAATAAACAAGAAACAAAATATAATAGAGTCATATGCAGCATATGTGAAGTCAACACCGATACCCGTAAGTCGTTTAATCCGGTCAACGGACACTGAAATAGAAAATCTTACTCAGTCACCTTCGCAACTACCAGTAACAGAGCACAATCCACCCCTGTCTGCAGTAGTAACGCCACCAAATTTTATTCTACTTAATCAAACTGAACCTAATGTACTACCAGGAAAATTATCCAGTAGAGTAAAACTGGAGTATGTATCAGAAGAAATAGCGAGTATACATACATCTGAATTACAACCTAACAATAGCATTGTCAACGAGACTCCTGCCTTGCTTCAAGATAAGTTTGTTGAAGCGCTTGATGAATTCGACCGCAAATATTATGCGGTAAGTACAAATCTAGCGATGAAAATATTCAGATGTGTATAGGTACGTATGTATGTGTTTTACAGTATGTGGCCATAAATATTGCAAATAAAATGGACCTTTGGGAGTGATAATCGATTTTTAGCTACGTATTTATCGTATGGTAAGTGCAAAGTAAGTAGAACACGCTCTCCGCGACAGTGCAAAGTCCAAGTGTTCAGCTTAGCTTGCTGATTTGAATTGTGTCCCTAATTCGATGACCAACCATTTAATGGTTACCGATTTTCTCTTCGATTTCAGTCTGAAGGTTCATGTGCAATATTTATTGCGCTTAGTAATTAAGTACCCAGATACGAAGAAATCTCTCTGAAATGTCTTAACCAAAATTCACAAAGTGCTATTTGTCGGACTAGTGCTCCATCGGTATTTGAATCCGGAGCCTCCCATTAAAGAGGGGATTGTTTTACCACTCGGTTACAGAGTCTGTTATGTATTAAAGGTGAAGGTAAACATGGTAAGGAAACCACAGAGAAATACACAAACAAAGAAATTGAAAAGTTGTGGGCGTAGTAGTCCAACTCGCACTTGGCGTTTGTAGATGCCTATTCCCCTGATTCGGAATAGTTTTGATACTGATATAGTTGTGAACTGCAAGTTAGATTAAGATAAAACACAATTTTTTTAAATGTTACAGGCCACATCTGCGAAGCTTTTTTCCATATCTCCTTCTGAACGTCGCGAGAACGGTATAAGCTTCGTGGAGTCTGGACTGTTCCTATTCCTAGTTCTGAGTGCGTTATCAACCACTGTGGATAATGAGACTAAGTCGGAGATCGACTCCTGTCTCTCCTTTAACGCCCCCAATGCGGTCAGTTGTTTGCTTATCATCTGTGTTTCGAAGTTAACCTACCTCACAAACCCTGGTGTCAGAATTATTGAGCTATGACTACATCCGTAAATCCGGCTTAAAGCACGGAATCACCATTTTATTCGGACAATCAGGTGTTTTAACCTAACCAAACAAAGGAAAAAGAGTTATTTGTTAGAGTAACCCATCGGGATTCGTAGCTGGAACTTTTATCACTTTTATCACTCGATCACGTAGACTGTTATTGAATTTTCATTAAAAAGCAATCCTAAGTTTCAATGAAAAAATCAATACGATTATAAATTAATAAATACGATAATTCAATACTATTCTTTTTATACATTATGTATGTGGTATAGCAGTAAAAATAAGTTTGTTAAACCAAGGATATTTTGCTGTTAATGTTGCCCCTTTGCTTGGCAGGTGTGTAGAAAATAAATTTGATATTGGCATTATTGTCATTTGAAATGTGGTATAACAAGTCCATTGAGACTAAGAAACCTTCCTACGTCAGTAGGTGTCGCTATTATCTCCATGCTTGACGGGTGAATGGGGAATCACGGTTGTAGGTTTCGCGAGCTAAAATATATAGGTACCTACTTATTTCTTTTATGTGCCGACGCTATAGGCCGAGTTAACACTCGGCTCCCTCCCTAACGGGAGGCGTTTATGTCTGTTGCTTATCAAACATTTTTATCAGGTATGATGTAAATGGAAACCCAAATGGCATATCGAAACAATATTATTTACATTACATCTGTAAATCAATTGGTATTGGATTCTTATATTATAATCAAATTTATATCTATAAACGCGTGTTTTTTTTCAGGAGAAAATAAATGTAATACGTAACCAACTAGGAAATCTACCACCTTCATCCGAAGAGCTCAAGTTCCGCTGGTCGATACGTCTGATAGTAAATAATAGTTGGGAACCCCTACATGGTGCAGAGAATTTACCTTTGTTATTCAATCAGTTCAGAGGCAACGAAACAACCGAACAGCTGTTACAAACACTTAATAATATGGTAATACGGATTTGTAGACTATTTGTATTGTTATGCGATATTTTTTATAATAAACCATTGCACATAAAGTGCATATGAAATTGGTAAGAATATTAATTGCAGTGTATTCAAAGACGAACGAATAAAATTTACTACGCCGTAGTAATTGCTACAAGCTGCGCGCTGGTTACTACTACTGCTACGTCGGCGTAGCAGATGGTTACGGTTACTGCTACGTCGTAGCAGTCGTAGCAATTTTGAAGCCGTGTACCCAGTTACCCACAGACAACGCGGGAAAGAGAGGGCTGCGGGATGAAATCCAAATTTATATAATATAACTAGCTTTCCGCCCCGCGGCTACGCCCGCGTTAAACATTTTTCCCGTGGGAATGAGGTTTTTTTTTAATTTCTCTCCGTAAGAACCATCCTTGGACTTCAACGAACATTTCAAAAAAAAAATCAGCCAAATCGGTCAAGCCGTTTTCATGTTATGTCGTGACAACGGAAAACGGGTTTCATTTTTATATATATATAGACTAGCGACCCGCCCCGGCTCCGCACGGGAAAATGGTTATTGTGGGTTATCCTTCAGTATATTATGCATGTATTATACATATAAACCTTCCTCTTGAATCACTCTATCTATTAAAAAAAACCGCATGAAAATCCGTTGCGTAGTTTTAAAGATTTAAGCGTACAAAGGGAGGGACATAGGGACATAGGGACATAGGGACATAGGGACAGAGAAAGCGACTTTATTTTATACTATGTAGTGACTATGTAGTGATATGATGTCCGATAGAAAGCGGGCGTAATATATAATCAGTCTCACAGCCGCGTTTTCCTGCATCTGTGGGTTCTCGATCCTTTTCAATTTGCAAACTAATCCAAAATCATAAACGTTAAACGAAAAAATTCCTTTCCGGCATTTCAATGTCTATGAAACTACTATAGATAAGTTGTTGTTAAGTGTTGGAAGGGACAAAAATATTGTTTAACTCAAACAACGTTTATGAATAGCGGGTAAATAAATAGTAAAATCTCTTTAAAGTCCGACCAAAGAAATAAAAAACCTCGCCATATTGCGGAATATCAATAATATTTATTCAATATGGAACTAATTTTATAATGGGAATTGTTGCCATAAACATGAAAATATACCTACACGTGGCGCCCCCAGAGCAGGTTTTTTATTTCTTTGGTCAGGCTTTATTTGTGTCTCTGATTAGGCCCACGTCCAGCAGGGGACAGAAGTGGGTAGATTAGATATACGAGTATTACAAAAGAGTCATGAACTTCGTAAATGAATCGGGAAGATCCTCCTATTTTCTACTCTACGTCTACTCGCTCTGTCACATTGGCAGCGCGGCTACTATATAGGGACGGCACGAGGGGCGGCGATAAGCTATGCACACAGACATTTATTTATCATCATGACACACACTTCAGTCAAGTTCATAAGTGCAGTCAATCACGTGTTTTTGTACTTTTGAATAACTTTTTTCCCAAAGGCTTGATATTCTTATTTTTTTGTGTTACTTATACAGTGTAAGGGACTCAATATTTTGCTTCAAATGATTTGTCCTGAATGCTTTTGGAAAAAGGGTTAATTTGAGGTATGGGTGCACGTGACATGGCTGGACTTATGAACGTGACCGTACCTATGTAGTCTATGTTATTCACAATTATAATAATATGTAGGTTTATGTTCTTTATAAAATTGGTATTTATGTTTGTTTATTATTGGTAATTATGTTTATTTATTATCTCAAATATCATGAAGGAGACATGGTCGTCCGTGTCGTGACCGACGGGACTCCCGGAAGACCAGCGCCGCCGTGGCCTGCCCGGGCTGCGGCTTTCGCTGAGGGAGTCCTTTTTGTTTGGATATCACAGCACGGGGAAATATCATTGCTTTACCGTTCACGTGTTTCTTGAGTTGTATATTTTGTTTTAGTTTGTAGTTATTTATTTGTTTTTGTGTTGTGTTGTCCAAATCAAATAAACGTTTTCTGATTTCTGATTTCTATTTTCAGTCTTTGCTATTCATGTAAGTTTAACTAAGTTTTTTACCCATATATACAGGTGGAACAGGACTCAGGAGGAGCCATGCGCGATACGTTTGAAGAGGATGAGTTGTCTCATGGCGCGCGCGCAGTGCTGATCCAGACGATGTATGTGCGCGCGCGCTGGCGCTCCGCCCCCACGCTGCTGAATGGCACCCGCCCCTTTTACAACGCCGACGCCGCCGCGCCTCGCACCACGCGGATGCTGCGCCTCAACGATATCATGCGTTACGCTGACCTCACTGAATGGGATGCTCAGGCAAGTTTGGCCTGGCGAAGCGCGGCGCCAGCTGAGACGCGCTGATATTCCCTAGTAGCGATTTCGCTCTCTAGGCGTTATGTCGAATACGCCCGCCGCCATCCCCGTCGCACGCTTCCCCTAGCCCCGTACCGAATGGGACTACTTACTATTTGGTATTCTGTGCCGTAGCTGAGGCGTGCTTCATAATTTGTTTTTTTCTCTCGTCGCCGCGCCGCGCCCTGTGCTGTGTCTAGAGGGTAAAAGAACCAATCTATGGATGGCGTGTCCTTAAATACTTAGGTTTAGATTAGATATACCAAAATTTCTAAAATCTATTAAGTGAAAATAAAATTTAGTTTGTTATTGATCACAATAACGGCGCTAATACTAATAATAAAACAATTTTAATTATTCAGCGTAAGGTATAATTTTATTCAGCTATTATTATAGTAGGTAAGTATAAATCAAATTTCGGAAGGCATATATCGGTATTTGAAAGTAATTGTTCCCACAATTACTACGGGCAGATATTTCCGCAACAATGACTACGAATAATTTAGATGCCTCCATTAGCTTTACTTGTATGGTATATAGACAGAGATTAATACTAAATACACAAATGATGTAATGATAAAAAGACAACTGTTAAGTAAACCAGCAAATTGTATCCAGTCAGAAGCGATGCGAGCTCTGGTGTCTTCATTCAAGCTGGAAGTAGGGTCCTCTGAAAGGTTCTTAACATCCACCGGGTCAGCTGGATCAAACTCGGTGAAGACTACGTACTTGCCCTTTCCGCTGGTCACGAGACGCGTCAGAGATACGACCCAGGTCGGAGCAGGCACCATCCTCTTCCTAAGAGACATCAGAAACAAGGTCTCCAGAATAGCGACTAGCGTCAAAATCATCGAATCGCGAACAAACATTAATATGATCGGAGTATCAGAACCATGTTTTGGAATGTCATAGCCAATTTCTGTTAAGAATATAAAATGACTAAAAAGGCTGAAGGAGGCTAGCACTAATCTGACGTTGTCCTTTACGTCCATTAGTAGCGAAGTTAGTGTTAGTAGCACAATCACAATGGATGGTACCACTACTATCGCTGCTGGTCCTGCAGCTTCTCTTTGCATCATAAATGTGTATTTCAGCATTGGGTAGGAATTATTGCCATATTCTCCAGGTATGCGCTCGTTCAACACCTTTAGGAGTTTCCATCCAGGACCATCCCGGTAGTCGTCGGTTATAACAGGCCTCTTATTGTAGAAAGTGAAGTTTACCTGCTCACCTTTGTGCATCCATGACCCGAAATACATTGTGCAATTTTGAGTATCGTAAGGCCAGCGGCGCAACGAAGTTTTACATATTCCTGAATGTACGAGAGCGGGCACACACAAAACAGTACCATCGGAAGAAACAAGGCACGTCGTATATATAGATTCAGTTTGGTACGTAGACACATCAGCATTGAATAATGACAACGTTGGAGTCCAAATATTTTGGCTGTCCATTTGGAGTTGATTGATGTTGGCGTAGTTGACCGGATCCCATTTTAAAAATTCGTCTTTCCATGAAAATGCCACCCAACTATGTACGGAAAAAGTTTCTTCTAAAGCGTCAAAACTAATATATTTGATGGCAAATCTTACTTTAACTTGAATAGATGTCTTGTGGTCTTTAACTGGGCGGTAACTAGATGAATATCCACAGAGAAGATCCTGATGTAGCCGACCTTCATCGTGGATAGGTTTATCACATTTGTCTTGCCCGTTAACACAAAAAAATATGACAGTCAATAGAAATACACACACAGCCCACAGTTTAGAACGCAGCACCATGTTGACCAGTCAGTGATGCTGTCTGTACTGGAATGGACTGTGCTCTTACAACGATGCAGCAGAAATCTATATGGAGTACCGCCCCCAAAGATAACGTAATTACTAGGGATATCATGCGCGCCAACAGCAATGTAACCTGATGCTGCTTTATCATTTCTAAATTTGATTAGATTTAATAAGGCCCATGTGTATTGTCCAGGCTGTGGAGATTTCATACGCGACGCCTGGCTTGAGCCTGCTGGTGTTGGTGCCGCGGGGTCCGTCGCTGCGGTCGCTGAGTGCGCGGGCGGCGGCCGCCAGTCTGAGCGCTCTCGCCGCTCAAATGAAGCCTCTTCGGGTTGCTGTCACGCTTCCAATTTATACTCTCCGTATGACGTTATTGTTGCCCAATAAGCTCCAAGCTGTAAGTCATTGATAAATCAGTTAGACTTACATTTGACTATCGAAAGATGGGACTGATGAAACAAAGCGAAAAAATTCCGAGTTTTAGTCCTATCGTTAACAGCTCATATACATCCCCACCGAAGGGCTAGAGCCTACCCTGAAACCACCCTGAAACCAGGGTAGTTCCTATATGCTCCAGGCTCTCTAGTTAAGCTATTGCAACCTGAAAATCTTTGAAACAAATAATTTTAGCATACTGAAACTAATAGTGTTAGACAAACCCATCCTACCTATCTCTAGTGTTAGACCTTATAATCTTTCTTTTTCGATTCAGAGATGTTGTTTGTCTTTTGTTTTATGTCACTCATGTGTGGGAACTTGAACCGTTTGAGACTTGGAAAGAATGCAACTTTAATGTTTTTTGCGGTTCGACGAAAATAAGACTTGGACAACTTGGTACCCGGAGCCCATTTAACTAATCAAGCATTCTTAGTTTCCGAGACTTTCAGTTAGCTAAAAGTCACTTATATTTGTATGTTTTAGTGTGTTTCCAGTGCAAAAAATTTAATTACGACGATACACTTTCATTTTACTCTTGAACCAATTAAGCTAACCCACCCAGGTCAAGGGCACGGCCGCCATCTTTGTTACGTCATACTGCTAGCTACCCTCGCCGCTAAGAGTAGGGAGGCTTTTATAATCAGGCAGGAGAACGTGCCTAATAACAAGTACAGTAGCCAGCAAGTGCGGCTGGACACTTTGACTTTGAGAGCGCCGTTATTCCGTTGCAGTAGGGTCGTAATACGGGCGTCCAGCCGCTTTTTGCTAGCTACTGTACGTACATATCCGTAGAGTATAGCGGAGAAACATCTAAATTGGGCTCCATTATTAACACCGTAAATGAATTGCTAGTTATTTCGTTTCAATATAACATTTTCAGATGGGTATATCGCGCTTAGTGACACCTGTTAACGATACCACATCCAACGAGCTAAGGTTATCGCACGCTGTACAACGACTGATGTTTTGGGCCGAAGCTGGGCGTAACGCATTCAAGGATGATGGTAGGTATAGTCATATTTTTAAAGGAACCATCATTCCCAAATGTACTACCTGTGTTACGGCTAAAAGTGTGAAGCCACAGACGCGGGAAAGGGCGGCTTGCGGAACGAGTTACCTACACCTTAGACTATTATTTTCTTCTGTGCCTACACTACGCATCTATAGGTATGCAACCTAAATACTGATTGAGTTGCGCTCGCATTCTATGAGATAGGCTGCATTATATTTATCATACCATAACTATTAAAATTTAAAACGGGATATTTACCGGTATTTATCTTAATAGTTATGAAAACAACCGTGAAAGTTTTAAAAAGTATATTGCATTATATTTTTTTATAAACTCGGAGGCGGATCCTAATCGCACGTCTCTGGCTTCTGTGGATACGCGCTTTTAAGGTTTGATGGTATATAGATAGGTAGTTTGCCAATCTATCAGTAGGTCACAAACTTCAAGACACTGGTCCAAAGAACTACCAATGATCTTATGATTTTGAAATTTAACTGTAGGTATATAATTATGTATAGGTACTAGACTAAGTACCAACCAGTATTTTTATTGGATGAAGACCTTTGTTCTCACTTATTCGGAGACTTAAAAATATTATATCATATATAATAGGTACTCATCATAGGAAATAGTGGTCTAAATCTAGTTTTAAACATTTGTTGACTAATATTAACAAGATTCTTTTCTAATAGGTTTTGAATGGGACAACAAGCCGGATTTGGAGCTGACGGTGGACAGGCCGTACCTCTTTTACGTGCGCTGGCGCAATATGACACTCATGAATGGCAATTTCGTTCTTTGAAAATAGAATAAAATAGGTAAATTAGAAAATACAGTACCTACAGTAGATATAATTCACAAAATGGGTAGGTATACCTATTACCTATATAGGTACCTATAAGCGTCCTTCCTTATTGCAAAACATCTGATGTTTTTATTCGTGAAATAAATGGTAATTAGTAAAAATTCGTATAAATTAATTCACTTACTTTGAAGGATCTGAAGTAATATGAATTGGTCCCGGGGCACACGCGGGGCCAGCGATAGTTCTGTAAGAATATTTTACAGATTCTTCATCCGTTATTTCATCTATCAAATACCTAGTCGAAAGTTTAATAACCTCCATTACACAAAATCACCCAAAGTAAATAACAAGACATGGGCCATAAATATTTTTAAAAAGCACTCTAGCTCTCAGCGATATATAATAGGTAGGTCTATTATATGGTCACATTGGTCACATCACATAATAAGTACCTACCTAACTTATTACATTAGGTTGTTTTTCAAAGCCCGACCAAAAAAATAAAAATATCCTCGCCAAATTGCAGAGTTCAGATGGAACTTAGGTAATGGAAATTGTAGCCATAAGCATAAGTCTCTAGCGCAGGTTTTTATTTCTGGTCAGGTTTTTTTTATCTCTATCTAGATAGACACTGGTATTAGGTTGTGGAGGTACCCAGATGAAAGCATTTAAATATTTACTGATTTGATCAGGGTAGGCTCGAGCCCCTCGGTGGGGACCTTAGAGAATAAATATAGGTACCTACATAGAGCACGCGCATCGCTCCGCTGCCTTTATGTCAAGCGTAAGCAGATTTTGTGTGGGCGGTGAAATCAATATTTTTCTTTTTGGATTTGTTCCTCGAGTCATGTTTGCAACTTATCACTGCACATTTCAAAATGTTCTCCTATTAAATTTCTTATTTTCACCGGGAAAATTAATCAGCTCCGATAACCATTTGATATTAAACGAACGCGCTCAAGATATTCGGACTGTTCCTAACCGTGCACCGTGCTTACGGTTCATACTCGATTAGGCGTACTCTATCCCTTCCAGAAATGTTTCTATTTATGAAGGTGGGGACGTATATGAGCTGTTAACGATGTCACTGATTTGACATCTAATTTGATGATGACACACTGGTCGTAGGTAATGATATTTTTTTCACAGAAATTTTCAAGCATTGTCAGTAGGTAGTTTATGTAGGTAGTAGTGAGTGTTAGATATTCGCCACGCAGCTGCATTGAAATAGTAAGTACCTATGTGGTCTTAAATTTATTTCACGCAGTGAGCTTAAACCGCACGGCACACCTGCTGCGGCTCACCAGGACCTTGGCGAGCCGACAGGTTTTTTTTCTTTTTTATTATTATTTTGGTCGCCATTTAGGTTTACAGATATAAGGAGTAATTTTTCGAACTGCTAATAGCGATTTTCGGATTCAGCGATGTCCAAAACCCCCGAACAACTGTTACAAGATTTGCCTCTCACCTCAAAAACTAGAGCGATAGGTATTTCTTTCCTAGTCTAATTTCTAATGCCAAAATACCTACTTACAAACGTCGAAATTCGATTTTATGTGGGCGTTTTAATTTCGCAATTTTAACTTACAGGTAGATATGTCGACTTTTTATATCATTATTTTATCTATATGTAATATGTAATGTAATTTTATCTACCTATATGTAATATATAAAAATATTCATATTAATATTTCTATATATTACATATAGATAAAATTGTTTGTCCATAAAAAGAGCGACGGTTTTCTAAAACTTTGGTTTTAAAACGTGACTATGTGTAAATCAGCGCCGATGCGTGTAACTAGCAGTAAAGATGTCGTTTGTTCCTACTAGTTCCATTGAAAAGTTCCATAATGGAACTAATGCAACTATAAGCCACTAGGTATTATAGACACATGCAAAAAATCGGTACTAACACAATGGCCGGTTTTGCCAGTCTGGCATGTCTGGAACTACTGAGGTTTATAATAGAAATTCAGGACATACCATATTCTTCCCTTTTTTCTAATTTGCCTGATTCCTAGTCAGAGATCTACGCAGGACTTCTGTCTGCCTAATCTAGGAATGAAATATCTATGCTCCTAGCCTCCAAGTTCCGCGTGAAGGGAACGTAGTTTTGTAACTTTGCAAATCATGCTTTATCATTTACTAACCTTCGTACATTTCGGAAAAACCAATAAAATAAAAACGAAAATTATTAAAAATATATAATTATAAGCGCAAAAACATAAATATTTAAATGTATAAAAATATATTACGTGACGAAACAATACTAAATTAACTTAATTTAGGCTTACATTTTTACAAAGTGCATGATGGTCGTAAAATGATAAGAAGTCAGTTCCCATTTCTCTTACAATTATTATGATTGATTAGACTAGGTGTGAATACTTCATGTGTATTTTGGAATACTGCTTCCTGGAAATAAGAGAAAACAGAAAATTAAAACGTGCTAATTATTTCACACATAATTAAATATAGATGAATGTATTAAAGAAAAATACGGTCATAAAAATACACTAAAAGTAAACCATGGTCTGTGCTGGTGTTTGCAATAATAGATTATATTTTTGTTATGCAGATATTTATTAAGACTGAACTATTAAGTGAAATTACATATTTAACATTCTTATCTGACAATGTCGTCGTTATAAATACTCGTTGACTAGTACCATAACATTATAATACTCAACAGTTAGCCCACCAGGTCACATTACAGAATTACACTACATCCACCACATTGGAATGGTTCTCTTGTGACACTCAACAATAATATTTTAGGTTTAAAGAATAATTAATTACCTTCACGCAGTCATTTCATTAATACAATGACTAATTCTACAAATTGCTATATTAGGTATATTTACTTTTATCAATTTAGTGTAGGTACTAAAAACCGAATGAACAAAAGAGAACCCCTGAAAAAGTGTAAAGTATCCTTTTGATACTTGACATTGCATAACTTTCAGTTGGACCTTTTCTATACAATCCTTTTTATCCATGTAGAACAGACTAAAGCCTTATTATTACCAACACACGTAAGCTATAATTTTATAAGCTAAAATGATAATATGTATTATAGGTACCTACTTACATACAATCATGTTTATAAGTCCAGACATAATATAAAAGTGTTTAAAGTTAAGACCAAACTAACATTAAATGGTACTTGAAAATAATACTACTAGGTCTTTCGTTTGACAACAGTTCATTGTCCTCATCGAGGCGCTCAAGCAGCTCAAGCCTACTCTGAAATTAGGGTGAATAGGCCTTAGTCGACCATGCTGGCCAAGTGTAGGGGGTTAGTTAATTTCACACAATATTATTGAATTATTTCACAGATGTGCGCAGGTTTCCTCACTATGATTTTCTTAACCGTCAGAGCGCCGAATTAACGTACATATGAATTTAAAAACACATTGAAACGTGTCGAGACAAATGGAAATGAACAGCCCTAGCCACTTAGCCAACGACGCTCCCTCTGAATCTAGTGTAAGATATTTCTTTAGAAATAATTTAGATAGACCTCTTGTATCATCTTTCTTTGTTCTTTGTCTGCCTGCTGCAACTGCTAATATATAAAATAACCGTAAATGTAGCTTTTTGAAAATGGTTCCCTGAAACGAAGTTCCAGATGTCTGATTTCACGCCCTATACTTATACCGTAATTGAGTTGATAAAGTCTTGAGTATCTTTTTCGTCTACCGACATGATTAGGTAACATAATAATGCGATGGATGACTGAATTATTATTTGATGAACCCTCCTTAAGAATTTTTGGAAAGAAATATAGAAATTAATGTCGTTAGAATAAAAATATTTTGTACAATATGGCTAAAACGAAAACAGAAGACATGTTACTCTTCTGTTTTCTGATTTCGGAATCCCGATCGTTCGAAAGAAATATTTATGAATAAAACAAAAGAACGCGTCCACAAATTTTTAAAAGTTACTGTTCCAGTCTAGAACTTATAGCTAATTGTAGAATTAATCATTAGCTACATGATTAATTTAATCATAAACAACGTGAGCAGATGGGCTAAGAATCATAATAAGCTAGCTTTAGGGGTATATTATACTATGGTAAGGGAATTAATTATATGAAGAGTTCTGACAGATGATACTTCTAAAACAGAACTAGGAAGATGTTGATTACAAATTTCGCTGTTGTTGTAAACATCAATATCAACTATTATATTAAATTTAGCCTGAGCTAAACATAATTAAGGGTGACAAAGAAATAATAATTTGGCAGAACTATTACTACTAAAATTCATAACAGCTGGTTATACCTACAACATTACCAGAATATTCAATTTTGATTGTACTTAGTAGTCAAATATTAATTTTAACTTCTGGCCGAAACATTTGCTTTCGCATCAATTCCATTTCCATTAAAATGTATTTATCACTAGGCGTCTGCCCGCGGCTACGCCCGCGTTATTTTTCGACTATTCCATAGTAATTTTTAACTATCCCACGGGAACTCTTTAATTTTCCCTGGGATATAAGGTACCATCATGCAAAATTTCATTCAAATCGGTCTAAGATTTTCGGACATAAGCCTGTACAATGTTCTGAGCCGTATGAGTTACTATTAGTATTTTAATCACATTTTAACTATCCCACGGGAACTTATTAATTTTTCGGGATTAAAGTATCTAAGATGTTGACTGGAGATATAAAGTACCACCATACAAAATTTTATTCAAATCAGTCCAACAGTTTCGAAGATTAGCCCGTACAAACAGACAAACAGAAAAAAATAAAAAATAAAGAATCTGTTCTATAATTAGAACATCCCCCTGAATTGGTTTTTAGCTTTTTTTTTTCTATGCACAGATTTTCGACCTCTACAGTTTTATTTTATTATACAGGTAGATTTATATAAGCTAGATTGGAAGGATCTGTCAAAGCTCTTCTTATATTAACCCTACTGTATAATTAGAAACACCCTTTCGAATCATGTCCATAATTATAATTACATATCAGTGACTATCAGCTGTTATCAATCACACAAAATTATTTTAAATCTTTAACAGTGTAATAAATATAATTAGGTATTGATTTAATTAGTACAGCAATTTTTTTTTTACAGAAAGCAATTGTGTGTACATTTATAAATTGGACATTTTGCTAAATAATCATACAATGCTATTTAATCAACTCATGAAAGATTACCCCATCTTTAGTCATCTAACTAAATTACAAACTTAATCTGCAAAATTTCTTATAGAATATTAATATACCTACCTACATGCAATAATATTCTTACTTTGATTAAAGAAAACAAAGAAAGTATCAGATGATTACTGTTACAGATAAGACGGCTTATACTAGGGCTACCAGCGATTCGTTTTAGATGTCAGAGAAGCTTCTCCATTCAAGGCATTGACCAAAGCCACAAAGAATGTATTCTATACAGGTCTAGGCTAATCTAGCATTCTAGTTGCCTTATACTTTTTTACAAACTTACCATTTCAGTTACTTATAATCATAAGTTTTTGTTTTGGTCATTATCTAGATAGTTATGCTAATATTTTAAAAGTGAGTGATAGATTATCAAAAGAAATAAATCAGTATTTTTCCAACATACCAAAAGACATCAACAAGGGTTTTCAAATGTTACAACAAATAGTTTTTATACAATTGACCAACTAAATTGATGTAGGTTGATTATAAATTTTCTTAACTCAATAAAGACACAGTCTGATCCTAGCATTGCATAGTGAGTAACAGGTGGGTGCAGTGCAAATCAATGGAGATAGCTATATGAGTTTTTTATGGAAGATAATTATTTTCATAGTAAACTAGTTGCCCGCCCTGCGGCTTGCCCTGAATTATTAAATGGAAAAAGATCATCAATTTTCCATTCTGAAGTGTTGCACAATGTGTATGCACATATTGGTAAATATTTTTTAAATAAGAAAAATTAATAGAATCAAATTCTAGACTGTAAACAGGCTAAATTTGTATGTTTAGTCGAGTTGTACATTTAAAAATTACTTAAATAAATTACTTGGTGACTTGACATGGAAAGAATAAAATACAATGTAAACAAAGAGAGGTCAATAATAATCGCTTATTATATTTTATAAATTACTTATAAATTTCAGATGCCTTAACAATCTAATTAATCCTGAATGTAATCAAGACTTGTTTAATAATTATGTTATGGATATTAAAATAATGCCTTATATTGACAGTTTCCACAATGTAACAAATATTTTCATTTGCTATGTTCAACATGCATTTGTCATTTGTTATTTATATCAGACAGACAGGATTTTAGTGATACATCATCTAAGGTTAGTTCAAGGAAATTATAAGAATTGACTGAAACTTTGATACAAATTATTAAACACAAAGTATAACCATGTACATGTTGTATTGTATTGTACATTATTGTAAATATTTTGAAACAGTTGGCAAATATAATTGCTACAAGAGTGATTTTTTTCAATTGAGCAGTTTACCAACTCTATAACCATTTTATAAATGAAAAGCACTTTACTTGGACTGTTTTGTTATTTCTGGAGTGTAGTGAATAGATATAAATTCTTTAACAAGTTTTTGCTCTATTATCCTGCAATTCTTTTATTTCATACATCTTTGGAACCCATAGTTAGCATTTCAAATCATAGATTATTGATATATATTTATTACACATATAATTTTAATTATATAGTTAAAAGATTAAAATAATAATACATTTTAAACCAAACCTAAAACTATAATTTCATTTATTTAGGCAAGTAATAAAATACACTGCCAGCTTGCAGTGCAATAAATAATAATATCTAAACTTGGATACATTATCATATTTACCGACATTTTTATGACTTAAAAAAATACATCCCCAATTCCCAAAATTAAAAACTTATACTTATATAGTAGGGGTAGACTTCTTAAACATTAAAATTAATAATACAAAAGCTGAGTAAAATCATTTAACGTTTCAAATTTATATTGTAAAGCTAAACGGGAAGTTTAAAATAAAAAAGAGGCAAAGTCCAGTATCCTTTTTATGGCTTCTTTTCACATTTATACACATACTCTATAAAAAAATACCTTGATATAGGCCCCAGATAAGGTAATTATAATAAAACTGATAAGATTGCTTTTAAATCATTTTAGAGCATTGAAAAAACACACAAATAATTTAGCAATTTTAAAAAGGAAGTCTGTAGTTCTTAAGGTTTTGTCACATTTTACAAATAAGTATTAGACCGTCAAAATCCACATACAATATTTCATGTTCATAACATGTTTATTACATTTCAGAATTAAAAAGTACTTAGTATTAATTGATTGGCATTATAATCAGATTGGTAGATAGCAAAATAAAACAAATGAGCACAAACTCCTACACATTACAACCTTAACCAAAATCTCTTGGATTTGACTTCGATATCAAGCATTCTTTATTTCTCAAAGTGTAAAGTACAGTCATACAGGAAGCTAATGAGGATGCGATAAATAGATAATAATGACTAACACAGAATAACCTCAATAATAATAGAGGAATCTTACTTTAACGTTAATAGAGTGGAATTAACTTTTAACAACTACTAGTATTAATGGGAAATACCATAATTGACCCCACCTGTGTTGAGGCCCGTGTTCTCGGAGGCGCCGGGCGGCGGCGGCATGGCGATGGGCGGGGCCTGGTCACCCGCGGGCCTTCCCTCGCCGCCGGGCTGCACCGTCACCGCATGCACGCCGTCAGAGTCATCGCGCTCCAGTGTGTGGTAGTCCCCAGACTCCTCCGGCGGGCGCGGCTTGCACTTGCCACAGCAGCAATTGCAGCAACAACATAGGCAGCAGCAGAAGTAACAGCCTGTGATGATGCCGCACACGATGAACAACGCTTTGCACCAAGTGCTTGTCACTACGAAATAGGCGTTGACATTTTCTTCGCCGAATTGTTCGGCTATGTACAGCCCAAGAGAGCCATAATTATCATAAATGTTTCTCTTTGTCGCATCGCTGAGTATAGTGTGGGCACGATTCACCTCTTTAAACTTGTCTGCAGCTTCTGGATTGTTAGGGTTTTTGTCGGGGTGATATTTTAACGCCAATTTTCTGTAGCTTTTTTTGACGTCGTCTGCTGTTGCTGTTTTGGGCACTTGCAATATTTGATAAAGACTGTCACCAGCCGTTGATAATTTCCTTTTATCCATAGTTGTGAATTAGATATCCTATGTAACCACTAACACTCTGTAACCACTGGAAAACCCTTGATAAGATAAACGAAAATTGTAGAATCCAATGCAAGACAATCTGACTGACGGACGGACAACGAGTCCCTATATTGCCCGGCCCGATATTGTACAGCCAGGAATGTACGGCCGATAATTGGAAGCCCAAAATGGATTCGAATTATCGGGTCGTGCATTCCTGGCCGTGCATTATTGGCTGCGCAATATCAGCACGAGATGATATTGTACAGCCAGGAATGCACGACCCGATAATTGGAAGCCATATGGATTCGAATTATCGGGTCGTGCATTCCTGGCCGTGCATTATTGGCTGCGCAATATCAGCACGGGATGATATTGTACAGCCAGGAATGTCCGGCCCGATAATTGGAAGCCATGCTCCTATTGGCTGAAACATTGACAGATTGCTGAACGCTTATTGGCTTAAAAGTTTATCTTGTCTATTGCCAAACTGTCTCCCATGCTTCGTTTTCACCTGTTTTCACTGAGCTTTTCCTTTCCACGCATTGGCTACTATCCATGATTTATTCGATTTGTTTGGGTGTGTCAACGCAATGTTTGTATTTTGTGATACAAAATCTTCTTGGAACGAATCGAATAACAGACAATATGACAGCATGAATCAAACAAAACAAAAGAATAAAATTGTAGAAAGAAATTAAATTTAGTACTGAAGTGGTAATTTCTTTGTTCTTTTCTGAATTAGTATATATTTTTTTACGATGCCTTCATTATGGTGGCTTAAACGAAATGTAAGATTCGTGGTCTGATTCGACACCAAACCAAGCTAACAAACAATTTATTTGAGAGACACCAAGATCACATGATCCTACAAGTTTTACTTTAATTAATATCTCTACTTACCTTACCACCAGCACAAGCATGAAGTTATTAGTAGAATAAACACCACAAGATAGAATAGAGAGACTGAATCAACTTCAAACTTCAAACCAGACTACAGTTTTTCTTAGGCTTGTCCTATTGTGGTCAACTTACTGCAACAGATTGAAGAACTCTATTGAATAATACTACCAGCTGCAATCAAATCGCACCCAGCAGATGAAAAATTTAATTGAGTTTTATATCAAGTAAAAAGTATCATACATAACCTTTATCATAACCTAAAAAAGATAATTTAGTGCAGAACATAATGCAGAGGAACTATGAGGCAATGAGTTTACATACTTATAATATTATACTAATAGTACATGCAGGGTTGTGTTTGTTTTTAGAAGTTTAGTAGATCGTCCCTCACAGGGGAAGGGTGACCCAAGACAAGACAGGCCACAACGGGGATCGAATGGCTTATTGCGAACAACGGATATTTTGTTCCATTTTAAAATAGCAAAAATATCTTAATTGTACCTACATCACTGGTTTGGAATAATAAAGGCTTTAACTATTACATATTGTTTTCTTTTTTTTTACTAGCTTTCCGCCGCGGCTCCGCCCCCGTTAGGTTTTCCCGTGGGAATGAGGCTTTTTTCTGCTGTAAAAGGTAGCCTATGTTACTCCCCTAAGTAACATAGGCTACCTTTTACCTTTTTTTTGGGTGAATGTAGCTTTCTAATGGTGAAAGAATTTTTGAAATTGGTTCAGTAGTTTTTGAGTGTATTCATTACAAACATACACACGAAAATGCAAATCTTTCCTCTTTGTAATATTAGTGTATGATACCAAGACAATACATTATCAAACAGAATTAAAAATTTGACCAGCATAATCTTCTCTCTGTATAGATCAAAGCAGTGCTTTGTCACTCTTTCCAACATGATCAGAGTAAAACAAAGACAAGCTTTTTGCAAGAATTCAGTAAAGTAGGGTGCACCCTTGATAATAATATGGACATAATAAAAGATATACTTTTATGACAAATGTTTATAATTATATTTTACTAACTATTCGATTTGTAAATTACAATTATGAATAAAACAAATTATGTAATTAACTAAACAGCATTACTACAAAATCGTATTTGGTTGCACTCGCTTTGCATCTCTTGTCTCAAATTCAAGCGAATCAAAAGTGTGTGGTGTGGTGAGTGAGTAAACAAGAATACAGTCATTCTTGTTTACTCACTCACCACATCACACACTTTTGATTTGCATAGACGTAGACGATGAACATAGACATAGACATAATTTATTTGACAAAACAATATTTAGCATTAGCATACTATAGCTAAATGCATAATGAATGAGCCTTGATTTGATACTGATTAAATCATAAGAACTAAAATACAGGGTTAGTTTAGTACCCGGCGTTGGGCGGAAAAATCGTCGAAATACCCCATATCGAAATGCCGTTTGTCACAAACAAACAACAACAAACAACCGTTTGACCGGCGGCAATTCGCAATAATATTCGCAGATAATATTATTATGAAGACGTCATATTTTTTTTATATGGGATTTAAAACAATAAATTAAATACAAATCTTTTCCAATTCGCCTAATGATGTGCTATATTTTTAGAACCCTCTCAAGAAGCCCTTTTAACAAAAACAAATCCCATATAAAAAAATTACGTCATATCTGCGCCCCCCCACTGCCGGTCAAAATTATTGTTTTGCCGGTCAAACGGCTATCCTCTGTATATCGATTTGCGGTTTTTTTGATCCAATCAATCACATTCCTGAGAAGCTTGTTGCTCGCTTGTGTCTGTGTGTGTGTATGGGCTCTGCTGCCCGAGAAGTTCAACGCGCACCTGTAATTAAAACATACTGCAATTAATGACTTTGATGATGAGCAATACAACTCAAAACATAATTTGTAAAGTGCACGTCAATAAAGAGTTATTAATTTCAGATAAAATTAGAATATTATTGAATCAAATAGAATGTAAACTACATATTACTAAATCATATTTTCCACTAATTTGTCAAATTATACAAGCAAATGCACCTCATTCAAAGTGTAGGTAACAAGTTTAGATTATTATACATTTTGTCAGAGATAGAGATCAAAGCAAGCTCAGAATTTGATATATTACACTAAAATACACATTTTATTAATACAGTTCACATTATTTATTATCCTCAGAACTGACTCAGGACATTGACGAGCGAAAAAGTTTGTTGTCATGTTTATGCATATTATGCCAAATTCCAGTAGGAAGTGGGAAAATTTGCAAGATGGTGAGTGATGATGATGGATGACAGAACACACAGACACTGGGTTAGGTAAAACTAAACAAATATGAAAAAAAAAACTTTGAACTTGGAACTACTATTTGAATGCATTATTACTTTTCCATGATTTTGTTTCAAAAATAACATTTATTTATTATGCCTGTGACTGATCCACATCAAGGTTACTTACTTATTTTAGTGTCTTGTTTCATTCTGCCAGCTCCAGTTAAGCTCTCAGTACTTTTTTGATAAAGGCATTAGGCGTTTGGCCTGAAAATTAAATATAACCATTCAATATTAAGTATTAACAATAACTTTAGCCTTCTTTTCATACATAAAAACACTTTATTTGCCCCATAACAATTTTATTTAAAAGTAAAGTGCAATTAGACATCATTTGTAAATAGACATTGTAATTTAGAAATCTTGTTTTATATTTTACTAGCGACCCGCCCCGGCTCCGCACGGGAAAATACTTATTGTGGGTTATCCTTAAGTATATTATGCATTTATTATACATATAAACCTTCCTCTTGAATCACTCTATCTATTAAAAAAAACCGCATCCAAATCCGTTGCGTAGTTTTAAAGATTTAAGCATACATAGGGACATAGGGACATAAGAACATAGGGATAGAGAGAGCGACTTTGTTTTATACTATGTAGTGACTAGCTTTCCGCCACGCGGCTCCGCCCCCGCGCTAACGCTTACCCCTAGGGGGTATTCCATCTCTTTACCAAATTTCATCAAAATCAGTTCAGTGTTTTGATGTGAAAGTGTAACAGACAGACAGACATAGTTACTTTCGCATGAATAGGGTTTTTATTACTTAAAATGTAGCTTATTTAATATAAGTTAATCTGTGTCTAATATATCGTACCATTAAAAATATAATATAATATATCGTACCATCAAAAATTTCAAATATATCCCATTTCAGTTGGTTTTGCATGCAGAAGTAACAAACATCCAAACATTATCAATCTTTACATTATATTATTATCATGTAGATATCAGCAGAATAAAGTACCTGATTGTGAATGTTTTGTTTCTTGATGTTGGTGTAAGTTGTAAACTGACATCTGCACAAGCATATTTTGTGAAAATGCTTTTGACAGGACCAATCCTGAAATGATATGTTTCTTCCATAAAGCCAATGATTGGGACATGTTTTCATTTAAACAATCTTTATTACTAATATGCACAAATTAGGTGCATACAGAGGTTAAACAATATTCTGACTTGTCTGAGCAAATTTTCTAACATAAATTACACTATGTGCTATCAGGAGAGAGAAGCTGTCTTTCATTATCTTTATCAGAGGTTGGCTTTTATTTAAGTGAAGAAGGTTTGCCATACCACTGCTGTGCAGACTATAAAGGATAAGGTTAGGTAGTAGTAGGTTAGTTCAACGGGCTAATCTTCCGCAACTCGACGTCAATAGGTAGTAGGTAATGGAAAACTACTCAGTAGGTAGGTACCCGTAGAACCCGTACGCAGGGCCGCCCCTGCCCCTGCCTGACTGACCCTGCACGACTCAGACAAGGGGTGTGTGGCGAGTAAGTAAACCATTGGTGGAAATTTGACTAGAACATAACTTGAATAGGAAATATCGGAGACTCCGTAACTCTATGCCGAATAATTCTAGTGCGATGAACGTTAGTGCGACAACACTCCAGTTCGACAAACTTTAGTGCGACGTAATTTAAGGACGACAAAGGACAGAACAAGTTAGAGTACTGATAGCAGAGTAGGCAGTATTGGGCGTAGTTACTAGAATTATTCGGCATAGAGTTACGGAGTCACGGATGCACTCGGGTTGCACGCGCTAGGTACCTACAGTCCTACATAATAACGAAACAATCATAACTTACATAAATAAATTTCGTATTTATCAAAACAAAACTGAAAACATTACAATCATTTCCCATGTTCCTTATAAATTTCAGGATTTCAGCTTCGTAGTCCCTCAGTGACGCAAAAAACATTTCTTATTTTCATATCTAAACCATAAGTGACGCTAATTTGTAAGAATGATTGGCATTTGAACATGGTACTCATGAAATGACGCTTGAGATTTTGGATGCTGGAAAAATAAAAAACTAGCCAAATAAAGTTCAATTTGACTGTAATGTTGCACAGTGACGCAGCAATAAATAATATCTAGCACTCGAACAACATACAAAACACAAAGGATTT